>PITA01002632.1:0-156629 GCA_004023965.1 Spilogale gracilis | reverse complement strand
TATATTTATCATTCTATCATTTGATTGTTTCTACAGTAGATTATCAGCCGAGGATGAAGCTTGCTTTTGATCATCATGGTATACCTGACACAGTGTATTATCCATAGTATTTAATTAATAATTAATTAAGCTTGCCTGCTAATTAATACAAAATGTCTGTATTGCTACCATATACAGTTGATTCCAACTTAAAACTAACTTTCACGTTAAATTGCTATTATTATAAACATCAACTCTATTTTTTGAATGGCTAATGTAAGAAAGCATTGTGCTGGAAGTCAAAGTTACACAAGAATATAATAAAATATCACCACTGTGATTCAGGAGCTTACAATCTGGTAGAGTTGAGAATTTTCACATGGAAAGACAAATTATATCTCATAGCTTATATATATTAAGAGGCTAAGGTATAAACAATAGCTTCATTGAGAGAACTGATTTTTCTAGGCTCTAAAACAAGAAATGAAATGTTTTAGAAATTTACTTTTTAAAGTTATTTTAATGTATTTTTATTTGAATATAGTCATTAATTGCAGGTACACAACATAATAATTCAGCAACTCTAAACATTATGTTATGATCACCACAAGTGTACCTACTGTCACCATACAATGCCATTATATTAAGTATATACCCTACACTGTGCCTTTTATGCCCATGATTTATTCATTTCACAACTGGAAGCCAATATCTCCCACTCCCCTTCACCCATTTTGCCCCCATCCCCCCTACTTTCCTCCCCTTTGGCAACTCTCAGGTTGCTCTCTGTATTTATAGATCTGATTCTGTTTTTTTGTTTGTTTATTCATTTGTTTTATTTTTCCAATTTCACATGACTGAAATCATATGGTATTTGTCTTTCGCAGCCTGATTTATTTCAGTTAACGTAATACACCCTAGGTCCATTCATATTGTCGCAAATGGCAAGATCTTATTCTTTTCATGATTGCATAATATTCCATTTTGTTTACCTATTCATCCACTGAAAGGCATTTCAATTGTTTTCATGGTTTTGGCCACTATAAATAATGCCATTATTATTATTATTTATGTGCAAGTTTTTTGGTGTTCTACTTATGTTGGTATATATATATATATATATATATATATATATATATATATATATGTAAAACTGCTAGACCTTTTGGCAACTTAAGTATAATTTTTTTAGGAAATGCCAAAATGGTTTCCAAAATAGCTGGATCATTTACATTCCTACCAGGAATGCAATGATGGTTCATTCCAATTTCCTACATCCTCCCCAACAGTTGTTATTGTCTATTGTTTTGGTTATAACCATCCTTACAAGTAAGAAGCCTTTTTATTGTGTTTTGATTTGTATTGGCCTGATGAATACAGATGAATATCAATGTATTTATCCATCATTTGTGTAATGTCTTTGGAGAATTATAGATTCATATCTTTTCCCTGTTTTTATATTGGGTTATTTTTATTGGTTACTTAGGTTATTTATACTGAGTCATATAATTTATTATTGAATTATAAAAGTTATAAGAATTATAAAAATTATGTGTTATTTATCTCAATACAAATCTCTTAGTGTGTTTTATTTGCAATTGTTTCTCCCATTCGGTGGGTCATCTTCTCACTTTATTAATGGTGTTCTTTGAAGCATACATTTTTTTCTTTACTTTATGCACAGTTTATCTGTTTTTTTCCTTTGTCACTTGTGCCTTTGATGATATAACTAGCAAGGCTTTAAAGATTTACTCCTATATTTTCTTCTAAGAGTTTTATCACTTAAGCTCTTACATTTAGACCTATAATACATTTTAAATTAATTTTTGTATGTCGTCTAAGGCAGGAATCCAACTTCATTATTTTTGTTGTTGTTGTTGCACGTAAATTTCCAGTTGGCTTGGTGATATTCGCAGAAGAAAAACAAAACAGAAACAAAAAAAGGAAAAAAAAAAACAAACCTGTACCTTCCCCAATGAATTATTTTGAACCTAATTAAAAATCTATTGAACACAGCTGTGAGAGTTTATTTCTATATTCTCAGTTCTATTCCATTGACCTACATACCTATCTTCCTGCTAGTACCACACTCTCTTGATTATTACAGCTTTATAGTAAGTTTTGAAATGGGAAAGTGTGAGTTCTCCAACTTTGTCTTCCATTTTGAGATCTTTTTTCCTTGCTATTCTGGTCCTTTGCTTTTCCATATGAATTTTAGATCATCTTGTCAATTTGTGCAGAAAAGTCAAGTCAGATTTTCTGAGGGATCTTTGAAACTGTAGATCAATTTGAAAAATATTGTCCTCTTAATATTATTAAATCTTCTAATCCATAAACATGGAATCCCTTTCCTTTGGTTAAATACTCTTTAATTTGTATCAATAATATTTTGTATTTTGTTGTATAAATCTTACACTTCTTTTGGTAAGTATATTCCTAAGTATTTTATTTTGTTTGGTGCTATTTGCTAATTGTTCTTAATTTTACTTTTCACTTTGAAACTGTTCATTGCTGATGTTTAGAATAATATATGTTTCTCTATATTGGATATTCTACATAGAATATATTTATATATAGGATATATATATAGTTCTATCTATATCTATATATCTATATCTATATCTATATCATCTATAGCCATTCTTCTGATTGCATAATCAATTGTCAATATGTCATGTTAACCAAATATTTGGGTAGTTTATAAGTATTATGAAGCCCTCCTACTAATTTTTTTTCATTTTGAATATTTTTATTTTCAAGTCAGGATTTTCCATTTGATTTATTATAATAAATTATAATTTTTTTTAAGATTTTATTTATTTATTTGACAGAGGGACACAGCAAAAGAAGGACTAAAAGCAGAGGGATTGGGAGAGGGAGAAGCAGACCTCCCACAGAGCAGGGAGCTCCATGTGGGTCTCAGTCTCAGGACCCTGAGATCATGACATGAGCCAAAGGCAGACACTTGACCACTGAGCCACCCAGGTGTCCCCTGATTTTCTTTTTAATAAGGTACTAAGGTACTGTCAGGGCTTCCTTTCCCTTTTCTTTTTTCTTTTTTACTTTTTTTACTGTGGTAACATACACTTGACGTCAAATTTACTATTTTAACCATATCTTCATGTCCAGTTCAGTGGCATTAAGTACATTCACATTGTGTAATCATCACTGCCACCCATACCTCAAATTTTTCAACTCTCCAACGTGAAATTCCATATAAATTTAACAGTAAATCACCATCCCCTCCGCTAGCCTCTGGCAATTACCATCCTACTTTGTCTCTATGAATTTGACTATGTTAGGTACCTCATATAAGTGGACTCATACAATATTAAATCTTTTTGTGACTGACTTATTATATTATACTGAACATTACATCTTTGAGGTTTATCCATATCGGAACATGTGCCAGAATTTCCTTCTTTTTTAAAGCTGAATAATATTCTTGGGGCACCTGGGTGGCTCATTCATTAACCATCTGCCTTCGGCTCAGATCATGATCCCAGTGTCCTGGCATGGAGCCCTGCATTGGGCTCCCAGCTCAGCATGAAGCCTGCTTCTCCCTCTCCTACTCCCCCTGCTTGTATTCCTTCTCTTGCTGTGTATCTCTCTCTTGTCAAATAAATAAAATCTTTTAAAAAAATGGCTGAATAATATTACATTTTATGTATGTATCACATTTTGTTTATCCATTTATCATCATGTGATAGTGATATACAGTTAGGTTGCTTTTATCTTCTGGTTATTTTGAAAGATACTACCATACACGTGGGTGTACAAATAGATGTTCAAATCCATGCTTTCAATTATTGTGGGTATATACCCAGAAATAGAATTGCAGGATTGTATGATAATTCTATGTTTAACGTTCTAAGGATCCACCATACCGTTTTCCATGACTGTAGTTATTTTATATTCCTACCAGTCATATGCAGTGTTCTAATTTCTCCACATCCTTGAAAACATTTGTTATTTGATGTTAGCTTATTTTTTTTAAGATTTTATTTATTTACTTGACAGAGAGAAACACAGCTAGAGAGGGAACATAAGCAGAGGGAGTGAAAGAGGGAGAAGCAGGTCTCCTGCCGAGCAGGGAGCCTGATGCAGGGCTCAATCCCATGACTCCGGAATCATGATCTGAGCCGAAGACAGTCGCCCAACCAACTGAGCCACCCAGGCACCCCAGCTTATTTTTTTTTTTAAAGATTTCATTTGTTTATTTGAGAGAAAGAAAGAGAGAGAGAGGGCACAAGCAAGGGGAGGAGCAGAGGGAGAAAAAGACGCAGACTCCCCACTGAGCACAGAGCCCAACATGGGCTAAAGATCCTAAGATCATGACCTGAGACCAAATCAAACATTTAATCAACTAAGCCACCCAGGTGCTCCTGTTAGCTTATTTATTTATTTATTTTTAATAACAGCCATTCTAGTGAGTACGAAGTGTATCTCATTGTGGTTTTGGTTTGTGTATCTCTAATGATTGGTTATTTGAACATCTTTTCATGTGACTATTGGCAATTTATTTATTTTCTTTGTAGAAATGTCTTTCTAGTTCTTTATTCACTTTTAATTGGGTTGTTTGATTTTTGTTTTTGAATTATAGAAGTCTTTATAAATTATGGGTATTAATCACTTATCAGGTATATAATTTTAAAGTAAATTTCTATGTATTTTCTCCTATTCCATAGGTCACCTTTTCACACTGACAGTCTCTTTTGATGTACAAATTTTTAATGATAAAGTCCATTTTTCTATTTTTCCTTTTGACACCTACCTGTGCTATCACTATCAAATTGTCCTCTTCTTTAAGCTTTGTTGTTGTTGTTGTTTTTAGCTCTTTTAGCATATTTATAATAGTTGCTTTAAAATCTTTGTCTGCTTACTTTCACATCCGGGCCCTTTAAAGATAATTTCTCTTACTTTTTTGTTGTTGTTGTTCCCCTTTTTATATGAAACAGGTCCCTATTTCTTTGCATGTCTCATAATATTTTGACTGAAAGCTGGGAATTTTAGATACTATATTTTAACATCTCAGGAGACTCTTCTTCTCTATCCCTAACTGTAGTGATTGGTAAGATGTGTTTGTTTTGCATGTTTTTATTATTTCTCTGAGTATTTCAGTGAAGGTTTTTTTCCACACAGCCTGCAGTCTTTACTGTCACCTTTCATAGGGTATAGCCCTGGTTATGTGCACAGTCACCCTGGGATTTCAAAGGGCACGCTTTGATTGTCTCTTTACCGGACCTATTAAGCTGTGTGCCTCAGTTGGTATCACTCAGAAGTTAACATGCACTAATTTTATTGTTTAAAAAAAAAAAAAAGGCATTTTGGCATAAATTACTCTCTATTTTACTCAATAAAATTTTGTCCATTTTTCAGAAGTAGACTTTGAACTTTGTTCCAACTCTGGAGAAGTTCTTCTTCTAGTCATCCTTTCCCCACAATTCTAGCTGACCTATGTTTTAGTTTGCTCCTCCCATGGAGCCATCATCTTTATCTTAATAATTGCCACCAAAATGTCCTTCGTTTTTGATACTACCTTTAGGCTTGAGCTTCCCCATACTCTGTTCCAAATAAAACCAGTCCCCTTGGGAAGAATAACACAGCTCTTTGTTCTTCAAGCCTGCCATTCATCCTGGGCAGAATCTCTGCCTTGCTCTGGAGCTGACGATGGGGACACTGCACCACTTTTCTCACAGTTACAGTTCTGCTTTAATAGTGGCTTTCTAGGTGGATGTGGTTGCCTTTGGTTTCTTGATTTGGGACCTCTGCCTTGTGAGTAAGCTGGATGAAAGCAATTGTAGCCCAGAATTCTTTATCTGTTCAGCTTTTGAGTATATTACTCCTGTTTTAATTTTGTACCTTTTGTTCTCCAGATAAGAATTAATCTAACCTTAGAATCTAACCCATTCTCTTCAGAGAATAATCCTCCAATGTTCTGCTGCAAGGTTGAGGAGGTTTAGCCTTTCCTTTCAACTAATTCTGTTTACATCCTCGTCCCATCTTATTTCCACTCCCACTCTTTTTGGGGCTATGAAATGCCTTCAATTTTTGAGACTTTCCAGGATTTTGTTGTCATATACATTTGTGTGTTGGCTGTGTTCTGAGGGTTTCAAAGTTGTGCAACTTCGGTTCCATTCATATCAAAGTTTATTTTAATAGTCCTGCCTGGAATTGTGCAGTGCCCAATCTATGTGCTTAAAATGCAGCAGCCTTGATCATCATCCCTCTCATCTCCTTCATTCCTTGGCTTAGAATGTTTTACTCCCTTATATAAAGCACTAAGTTAGTGAACACTCATTTATTGCTTCTTTGCTTCTAAAGTTTTGTTGACATCCTTTGTCTGTTTTAGCCTTCTTTCTTACTCTCTTTCTTCTTGTGGGTTTGTGTCTTTCTTATCTTCATTTTATTGAGGATTTTTGCAAAGTATAGAGGTGAAGAAGAGTGCTTAACTGCTTTAACATAGAGAGAACTTTTTGACCGGATATGTGCCAGGCACTGTGTTCTATTTTCCTTTGTTCATTCTCATAGTATTGAACTGGTGTTCAACATTCCCAAAGTTATTGGTTTCTTGTATGGTCTGGGAATAATGTAAGAATTTAAGAGGAAAATATTTGTCCTTTAAAGGGAGAAAACCTCTACCTTCACTTTCCAAATAGATTAGTCACAAGTAGTTCTTACCTACTAAATGTGCAGAAATTGCTAGGAGTTATGAATTCCCTGTGCAAAGGATGTTTCTGTATTCATTCTGCCTCACTTCTTCTAATCCAATTGCTACTACTATCCCCATCTTATTATGTTTGTTTTACATAGATGTGTAATGCACTTATATAATTTATATGTATATTGTCCTTTCACTATATATTCATTTTTTTTTACTCTTCTACCTCTAGACATGAAAGATTTCAGTACTACATATCTTTAGTTTCTATTGGTAATTGTATTTTTCTCTGGCCCTAAGGTAAATTTGCTTATTTTTTTCCCCCCTCAAACATGGTTTTCAATGGTTCAATTAAATGTATTGAACCAGGTCAAGACCTGATATTGGTTAGCTTATTATTAATAAATCTAGCATGGCATCCTTACTGTAAAATCAAATGCAAAACACTAAAGCAAGATGTATAAGCCACAGAACAGTTTGGCTTCACCAATCCAAAGCACCTAGTACTTGCAGCTTTCTCTCCCTTATCTCTCCTTATACTGGTCCAAACCTCACCATTTATAGGATACTCTGCAAATTATAAAGCATGTTTACACTCACCGTGTCTATAAATATTTTATAAAATATTATCAAGTCATTTTCTAGGTTGGAAGCTAAGGCTCAGAAAGGTTAACAATCTAGTCAATAGTTAAATATCTCGCATGAGATACCACAAATAGATGCATGTTTTCCACCTTTAAGACTAAAGTGCATTTCAGGATACCATGTGTCTCCAATTTCTTCTTTTATATACAGAAAAGATGGAAGTGAAAATTACTGGATTTTATTGATGGAGACATTGTTGATGATTTACAATGCCAATAATGTTAACTGCCAACCTATAATGGGCATTTATGATGTGTCAGACACTGAGAGCTTCTATTGAATCACTGTGTTTAAAACTCACAACAATCCTATGAAGTTAGTGATGTCATCATCATCATATTGTTCTAAGAAGAAAACCCCATGCATTGTTTTTATCTTCTCATATCCTCTTATAGATAAAACTGAGATAAACATTTTTTGTTGTTGTACAAATCCTTCAGATCATAGGGTAATTATTTAGCAAATTTAGTCGGTGGATAGGGAAACCAAGTCTGTCTTTTCATAATATAAAATAAATTAATATCTTCTCATTTGACTGTGCCTTGGTAACTAGATTTTAATTTTTTATTTAATAAAAACTTTAAAAGGTTTGCATATTTAATTTTAGAATGCTGAACACCATTTATAGTAAAGAATTTCAAAAGAAATCAGAATCTAAATTGCTAAATTGTTAGAAATGGGTTTATTTGAAGATTCAAAATAAACAGCTCTTTATTCTGTGTTAGCCAACAAGTTGGGATAGTTGGAATTCCTTTTCTAAGAAAACCCTTGGTTTGCAACACAATATAAAATGGGAAAATCTCAGCATTGGTGCAGTACACTGTCAAGTTGTTGTTGTTACTTTGGTTTAGCTTTTGTTTATATATTTTAAAGCATATGTTTATACAATTCAAAGCATATCTCAAAGTTGTATTCCTGGTATAGATGGAGAAATATATGAGAAAACAGCATGAAAAGCAGAGCTTTTCCAGACAGTAAATAAGAGAATAAAAGAATATTTGTGCAGAGAAGACATGCACTCTTAAACTTCTGAGGAGAAGTAATACAGATCATGTCCTCACATGTTCCAGTGAGACTTAGTTATAAGGCCTTAACCAGATGAAAGGAGAGCAAAGGTTACTCTGGCTGTGTAACCACTTCTTACAAACATTTAAGCCGTATAGAGGGAAGAGTAAAAAACATATATATAATATATAGAAATAAATACAAATATATTATATAAATATATCACTTATAATATAAATTTTGTATTATATATTATGTATTAAATTCATATATAAATTAATATATTTTAAAAATTATTTATTTTAGAGAGAGTATGTGAGAGCAGGGGGAGGGGCAAAGGGAGAAAGAATCCCAAGCAGACCCACATGCCTAGTGTGAAGCCCAGTGCCAGGCTGGATCCCATGACCCACAGACCATGACCTAAGCTGAAAGCAAGAGTGCAGTGCTCAACTAGCTGAGCTATCCAGGCACCCCGTGAAAATATTTATTAAACAGGATAGCTATGTTTACCAAATAAACTAGATGTGTTTCCAGAGGCAGTTGTCTCACTAAATTACTGATTATCTGTAAATGGAATAATACACAACTACCAAAAAGGATGTTGACAGCACATGTATGCACACACACACACACACACACACACACACACACACACATTATTAAAAAGAAAAAAAGTGCAATCTGTTATAAACCCCAGACTCAATTCATAGAATATTTTTCAAACCACATGAGAGTCTACAGCTTCCACCTCATAATCTAAACTGTAGAGAATTTTGCTTTTCCTGGTTGAAAGAATAGTAAATGCTAATGCAATATTAGTATGCAAAATTAAAATTCTGAAATGACAGCTTTTTCATGTCCATTTATTACATAGGATGCATATATATATATATATATATATATATATATATAACTCAAAACTCAGTAAGAAAACAAACAACTTAATAAAAAGTGGGTAAAGGTTTGAACAGACACATGACCAAAAATATATGAAAAAAATGTGAACTATAAGAAAAATATACAAAAATATATGAAAAGATATTCAATATCATTAGTCATTTGGAAAAGCAAATTAAAAGCACAATAAGGAACCATTGCATACCTAATAAAGTGACTAAAAATTAAAATTAAATTAAAAGCTAATGAAAACTAGTATTGGGCAGAAGGCCAAGCAGCAGGATGATTCATACATTGGTAGTAGAAATGCAAAGTGGAACAGGTACATGGGAAAACAATTTCATAGTTTCTTATAAAGTGAAGCATCATTTTACCATATAAACCAACAATCTCAGATTTACTCAAATGAAATGATAACCTGCACTTACCTGAAATTGCATGTGAATGTTTATAGCAACTGTATTCAACTCTAGAAAGGACTTAAATATCTGTCATTTGTGAAATGGGTAAATAGACTGAGATACATTCATACAATGGAATACTATTGATCAATAGGAGGGAACTACTGATAAGGCAATATGGCTGAGTCTCAAATACATTATGGTAACTAAAGATGCTACAGGCTGGATGATTCCATTTATATCACATGCTGGAAAAGGCAGTACTATTGAGGTGGAAAAAGACCAGTGATTGCCAAATCTGGCAGTGGGAAAATTAATTGGCTATAGAGGGTGCGGGAAAATATCTTGGGACAATGGTCCTGTTCTTTATCTTGATAGTGCTATTGGAAAAAAAAAAATTTGCATTTTTCAAAACTCACAGAACTGTACCTAGAAGGAATGGAGTTTACTGTATGTAAATTTATACCATAAAAACAAAAATAGAACTAAAAATAATAACTACAAACAATGCCTTAATGTTGTGTCTTTACATATGAGAACACACAGAAGGTTTGAAGCCAGGACTGTAGTTTAGCACTAAGAAAAGAATTCTGAAGAAATCCGCATTAGTAATCATAAGCAGCACCCTAATCTCTGCAAGCCAGCTCACACTGCATTTTACTAGGCCAAGGAAACAGGGGTGAGAGAATGAATGATGTGACACAAATTATCACCATTCTAAATATGTCAAGCATACATCCTGCTGACAAGAGGGACTGTCTGGCATGGTAAGTAGCTGCATCAGCTTTTCAATCTCTGAGTATAAAAAGTGAGCGAAATACTCTTTTAATGTGCTACATAAGGACATATTTTTTTTCCTTAGAACTACGATTCTGGTTGTTGGTTAAAAACTATTTTTGTATAAGCAAATTCATGGAGTTATTAGATTAACTAAAAGTGAGAATTAAACATTATTCCATTTTATAAAATAATGTCTCAGACAACCTATGTGTTTAAAAAGTGCCTATATTTTCTGGTAGTTCCAAGAAGTTAATGAAAGTTCTAATTTCCTCTCAAGGAGAAACATGTAACCTAGAAAACACATGAATAAAATAGCATGATTGTGTTCTCACTGTCCTGGTAACTCCAATCATTGATGTGTATTGTGATCGATGTAGATTGTTCAGTTACAGGTCATAAAGGCAGCCAGTGTAATGCTATTGACCGCACCTTGGATTGAGTCCATGGCTATGCAAACAGTGGCTCTCTGGCTTAAAGATATTTATATGAACTAAACTGATGAGGGGAAAAATCTCCTAATAGTAATAACTTGTGATTTTTGGAATCTGGCTATCCACTTCAAATCGCCTTTTCTGCTGTCCTGTTTTTACTCAGAGGCGGGTTAGCAAAATTTATCTGTATGTTTTTCCTAAATATAAACCTGCATACATTTGTGGAAATGTGTTCTAAAATCCCAATGCTGTTAAAAAAAAATGTAGCAACTCCTTAAGACTTTGCAGATTACCATATTTGGTAAAAATGTCCTGTTTGAATTATTAATTGGTCTGTCCTTATGTAGCAAATTAAATATGCATATACAATGCTTCAGAACAGTAATATTCATAATCTATAGATACCAGTTAGCCAGTATAGAAAAATCATTTCCTATGGTTAGTATTTCCCTGTTAGAGATTTTTCTTTCAGGTAAAGATTTTAGGAGAATTTATCAAAAAATAAAGTACCTCCACCAAAAGGCATCAAATGATGCACAAATGATTTGGGGGCAAAACTAGAACTGTGTCATGTAACACCCCAAATGAAAGACATGAAAGAGAAAATCATTCTATCATAAAAAGAAACATAGCTCCAAACTGCTTGAAACTTATATAAATTATGGCAGGAATACTGACTGTAGATATAACCTAACATAACATGATAGGAACACCTGGGTGGCTCAGTTGGTTAAGCGACTGCCTTCGACCCAGATCATGATCCCGGAGACCTGGGATAGAGCCCCACATCGGGCTCCCTGCCTGGCAGGAAGCCTGCTTCTCCCTCTCTCACCCGCCCCTCCTTGTGTTCCCTCTCTGGCTGTGTTTCTCTCTGTCAAATAAATAAAATCTTTAAAAAATATATAGTGACGTGATAATAAAGAATAATAATACAAATAATTACATGTGTCAGGCAATATTTTAATAACTTTGCATGGTTTACCTCATTTAAGCCTCATAGCAACCCTGAGGTAGTTTCTATTATGTATCTCTATTTTAGAGACAAGGAAAAATAAGTATAGAGAATTTAAATCATCTATCTATCACCATAATATTATGGAAAAACAACCCTGGTACCTCAGAGGATGAATGCAACAAAAATCCAGATTTTCACTCAGATCAACATCCAAATGGGTCATCAATGGACACTTACTATTTCAGGCTCCCTCCAGTGTAGGCCTGGTGGCAGAATGTCTTATGAGTCTTCTGCTGGCTTCTTTGCATCCAGAGGGCTGACAAGTAAGTAAAGAGAAGAGTAGATCATCAAAACACTTCAGAGCCCAGGTCAGAAAGTGGCGCACACTAATTTTGCTATATTGCATTATCTTCAAACCAGATATATGGCTCCAACCTAATGCAAGTCAACTGGGAAAATTAATCTTTTTATTTGCTCAGGAAGAAGAAAAAGGATTGGCGAATATTAGCTGTTTTTTGCCACACTCATATAGCCTAAAATTAGTAAAGCCAGGGTTGGAGCTTAGGTACTCTAGCTACAGCACTTAAGGCCTTAATTATAATACTCTACTAAGACTTAGAAAAAAGAAACAAAGTGATGAAAGAGATATGAGATTTAGTATGAAATAATTTTCAATCCTTCGAGAATCCCTGTTGCTAATTACTAGTTATACAAATCTGAATCTAGAAATCTATTTCTTGAATCTATTTCTAAGGTAAAGAATGGCTTAGAAGCTTAATACCTCAAAGTTACCCCTTACTTGTAAACTGTTAACTTGTATTTGATGGAGAAAATACATTCAAATTTTTATAATCTCTGATACAACTTTGAAAAAAAAAAAAAAAAGCCTAAAAATGTTTCCTTAAATACTCACAGAATGGAGTGGGTTTCCGTTAGGAGAATTTCCATCAGTTCAATTAGATTTGGTTCCTGGAATAATAGCTCCTCTCCTTTCATTAAAAAAAAAAAAAGAAAAAAAAGACATTTTTCTTTTATGATAATGCTGAGAAATATTGACCAAATACCATATTACATATCTGGATTCAGGGGCACCTGAGTGGCTCAGTCAGTTAAGCATCTGCCTTTGACTCAGGTCAGGATCCCAGGGTCCTGAGATCGAGCCCTGCATTAGACTCCCTGCTCAGCAGGGAACCAGCTTCCTCTCTCTCTCTCTCTCTTTCAGTCAAATAGATGAAATCTTAAAAAAAAAAAATGTCTGGATTCAGTCTTGCGTATTTCATTACCATAGATGCTAGTGGTCTTCTTCAACCTAAGATCCAAACCAATGATAATGTTCCATGAACCAATGAGAATGCTTAATGTAGAGCACTCTACGAAGATGATTAATTCAAGTACAGAATTTTTGTTCTACCCAAATAAGCTTTCTAACAGAATTAATCTGATGCATTTTTAATTATCTGCATAATCATTATAGTGTTTCGTGTAACTAAGCATAAATGATAAGCAGCTCCAATATATAACATTATAGTAATTAGTATTGCTTTCCCAGAGTTAAGCCAAATTTTAAATTTTGTTTTTCATGTTATTAGTTCTTCATAATTCTTCATGATCTATTAGAAGAATCACTATTTACCATTTCACCAGCTATGCTTTCAATCTCTCCGCACATACACACAAGTTCTCATTTGATGAGCCATAAACTGAGTTGCCCTTGTCTCTTTTGTTATTTTCAACCACTAGACCCCACCTAACACTCAAAACCATGTGTGAGGTCCCATCTTTCATATCCAGTTTTTCCCCCTTTTCTGTTACTTTTCCTTAATTCTCCCCACCACTATCCCCATGTTGGTAACTATTTGCAGCACCATATTCCAGATATTTTAAGATTGGAGAGAAGAGAAAGATGAAAACCATAGGTCTGTGAATTTTGTCCTTTGCATTGGGAGGGAAAATAAGGAATTGGGTTATAGAAATTATATGGAAAAATAATATATTTAAGGTACTGAGCTAAAATGCCTGCCTTTAGGTACAGACCAAATAAATTAGGTCAAACCTCTACCTTTATTCTCTTTACTTCATAATATATTTAATTATTTTCTGTGATAAACCTTTCTTATTTCCTCTTTCTGTCCCAATCCCTTACTACTATATTTATCTCTATCCTCTCTGTTCCACTGTAACCTTTTTTTTAAAGTCGTAATTGATTCTATTATATAATGGAATGGATTTTTTAAGCTTCATCCAAGAATAGTTGCTAAAGATTTAACATTTATTGCTCTACTTAGTTCCATGAACTCTTCTTCCTCCTTAAATTGTGTGAAGCTTTCAGCTTCTCACATCTGTATATTTGACTATATCTTGTTTTTCTTTGTTGAAGATTCTTCTGCTGCTTGCCTTTCACATATAAAAGTTCTGTGGGCTCATTTATATTATAAATATTTCTTATAAGGGATGTCTCTTTTCTTTTCAGGCTTTAATTACATACTTTATGTCTGACTTCCAAAGCTAGGTCTCCAGTCCAGACTTCTCTTCTTAGATAGACTCAAACTCTCAATTTTCTCTTAGCCATTCTTGTCAACATTTGAAACCAAACAGTCAAAGGCAAACTTAGTATTTCCCCCCAAACTTCTAGTCCTCTTGTTATTCTTAATTCATTTTATTGGTACTATTAACTCACTGTCATTGTTTTTACCAAGTGTTTGGCCATCCACGCATCTAAATGTTCATAGTCTTAACTTGTGCCTTTGCCATGTCTAGTCTTCTAGATAACTTTTCTCCCTTCATGATATTTCTCTATTTTCTCCCCGTTGTTAGGTACTAATGAACCTTCTTTCTACAATTACTAGCAATGACTCATGATCAAAACAGAAAAGTCTACTTAATATAAGAATTAACCCACTTTGACTTGTCCCCAAACAATAATTCCAGCCCCATTTCCTGCCACATCAAACACTGTGGTTTGGCCACACACAATTATTTATCATTGTCTGTATTGCTTGTATGCATTCCTGCCTTTTAATTTATTTTCTCATAGTTTCTCATACTTTCTTTATCTGAAATGCACTCTCATAAATTCTGTCTACTGAACTCTTCTTATCTTCTAAATTTCAACTTAAATTAAACTTTTTTCACAACTATTTTCCATATTGTCTCTGCTCATTTCCAATCTCTGGAGGATTCCTTCTCTTTCACTTGTATTTTTATTTAGCATATGTATTTTTCTGCTTTGAATTATACTGTTGTTTACATTGTTATCCTTCCCATCTAGCCCCACCCACTTTTACATTCATGTTGTTAATGCCTTAATTGGTCTAAAGTAATTTTGCATGTATAGAACCCCAGCCGAGTATTTAGCACTGACTAGGTGCTCAATCAATGTTGAACTAAAGTATAATATATATTCAAGGCAGTTTTGGACTGATTCCACCATAATCAAACAAGAATGACAACTCAATTACCTAATTTGAAGATGTAAATGAACTGTCTTTAGGACCTGGTTTAATTTAATGGACTAGAAATGACACCTGAGAGTGTTAATCCTCATCCTAGAGTTAAGATATTTCATTAAGTCACTCATCCTATAAAAATTATAAAACACTTTATCTGTAGCACACTACTAAACCTAGAATGAAAAATAAAAATAAAATTCACAAGGTTTCTAACCATCATCATATTGTACATTGGGAATTAGAGGCATTATTAAAAACATAGACTCTGTAAGCAGACTGACTTTGTTTTGAATGACAGCTCTGTCATTTATATTTGCTGTATAAATCATGGGATAATTATTAACCATCAGTTCCCTCATCTGTAAAATATAAATTACAATAGTATTGCAAGTTTGACTATTGTGGGGTTTCAAAGAGATTGCATATTTAAAGAACTTGATATATGTTAGGTTTATAATCTGTAGCTATATAACTAGTGAGGGAAACTGAAATATAAATAGCTACTATAATGCAAAGCAAAAATGCCCTAATTTCAAGAAATCATTTATTCTACATTTTTTCCTAATAATGTATTTTTACAGACCAAGTTACTGATCTCTGTACATTACATAAATATCAACATTGTATTGGTATATAATTACTGATGAGCCAAAATTCAAGCCTACACATCAGATATAGCATATTGGTTGAATCTATGTCAAGGAAATAGAAATTGTTCTGGGTGTTTCAAGGAGAAAGAAATTTAATATAAAGTATTGATTGTAATCAGAGCAGTGAAATTTAGAATTTTAAGAAAGCACAACTAGCTTTCAAATTATGGTACTGGTATTTATGTTCCAGTGAAGTGGGACATCATGATACTTGATGAATTCACCAGTAGCAAATTGATAGACAAGCGACAAGGGCTATGATTTCTGCCTTGAGACACTCCAACCTTATGTGATTGGAAAGAATGGAAAGAACCCTGCAAAGGGGACTGTAAAATAGGAACATCAAGCGTGTGGAGCGTTAGGGCATCTGGGTGGCTCAGTGGGTTAAAGCCTTTGCCTTCAGCTCAGGTCATGATCTCAGGGTCCTGGGATCAAGGCATGCACGGGGCTCTCTACTCAGCAGGGAGCCTGCTTCCTCCTCTCTCTCTGCCTACTTGTGATCTCTCTCTGTCAAATAAATAAAATCTTTAAAAAAAGGAGAGAGAGAGTGTGGAGCTTTGGAAGCAATGCAATTGTGTATCAAAAAGTAGTTAAATGTCAAATGCTGCTGATAGTTCAAGTAATATGAAGACTGAAAAAAGATCTTTGCACTTATCAACATCAAGGTCATTAAGACATTTGTGTAAGCAGTTTCTGTGGAGAAATGGAAGTGAAAGCTTGATGGCATGGGTTTAACATAGAAAGAGAGGAGACGGGCAAGGGTATGGATTATTTTTGTAAGTTTTGTTATTAAGAAGAACAGAAAAAATGGGCAAAGGTGACTAGTGGAGGAAGTGAGGTCAAGGTTTTTTGTTTCTAAGTTGTTTCATACTGAAAACAAGCTAATATAGGAGTTAGAAAACTTTCTGTAAGGGGCTATAGTAAATACCTCAGGCTTTGTGGGTCATAGGTCTTTATGGCCACTAGTCACCTATACCTTTGTAGTATAACAGCAGCCATAGGCAATATGTAAACAAATGGGAGGAGTTCCACCAAGATGACAAAGGAGTGGGGTATCCCTTTTCAACCAGTCCCCTGAATTTAGCTAGAAATCTACCAAGCCACTCTGAATATCCATGAAATCAGCCTTAAATGTAAGATTATACACGTCTAGATCAATAGAGAGGCAGAGGACCATGCCCAGAGCTACAAAAGACAGAGTTGGGATTGGACAGACAGGTATGGGAGAATAAACAGAAGAGGGGGCAGTCACCAGAAACTAGCCACTGGAAAGTAATACTTAAGTGCAAAAGCTCCCTGTGCTCAAGAACCAGCCACAGCTGTGAAACGGGAAGTGACTGATAATAGGACTCAAATAGAACAAAGGGGCTTAAGGGGTAAATGCTAGGAACGGGCAGCCTTAGGCATGGACCTCATCCTACAGTCCTGGGACTCAATGCAGCATCCACCCACCTGCTATGAGGGGAACCCACATGGACTTGAGTGGCTACTGCCAGTGCTGACACCACCACTGTGGCCAAGATGACCCAACTTGAACTGGAAATGGCAGTTGCGCCAGGGCCTGGCCTCGCTGGACTGGCACTGCTCAAGATTTTGGTGGCATGGGTATACAAAGACAAGTGGGGGCCTTGGTCAACCACTGAGAGGGTCACTGGGGGAGTGCACTGCTTGTGGGAGGCTGCAATATTCAATGGTGCTTGAGGAGGGGGAGTCTGTGTGTTCTGGAGTATTCAGAGAAGTGCAGACTGCAGCTTCTTTCTGAGGCAGAGGTCTCAGTGTGGACAGTTTACTTTGCTCTGATCTCCTAAAGAGAGTGCAAAAGCACCAGCAGAGAATGAAAGCCTGAAAAACCGGTTTCCATTGAGCTCAGCCACCAATGGAAGGCAGGGCAACACCAACCCAAGCAGGATTAACTGAACAACAATGTGGCAGGCCCCTCCCCCAGAACACATGCTGAAAGAACAAGAGGACAACAACCACAGGGTTAAATAAAACTGTAAAACCCCAATACCAGGAGAAAACAGTATATTAAGCTTCTGGTATTGCCATACAGTCTGTATATTTCTTAGATACAACTTTTCGTTCTCTTTTTTTAAGTTCTTTCTTATGTTTCTTATTTGTTTGTTTTTGTTTTGTTTTACCTACTTATCATTTCACCTAGCTATTTAATATAACATATGCCATAGTAATTTTCTAACTTTTTCATGCATATACTTTTTTCATATATATATGTATATATGAAATATATATTTCATATATTTCATATATATAAAATATATATATATATCTACAAGCTTCAATGTTGTGCTTTCCCCCTATTCAATTCCTCTTTTTATATACACTGTTTTAATTTCCCTGTATCTCTGGGAAGTAAAGTTCTCGAACAAAGAGAACAAAATACACCTAGGAAGAATGAAATGCTCTTCCTTGCCCACATCAAGGGATTATAGCCACCTTCCCATCACCCTCCACCCCTTTTATTTTGTTTTGTTTTGTTTTTGTTTGTTTGTTTTGTCTGTTTTGGCTCATCAGTCTTTTTATCTATTTCTTTTAATTTTTTAACTTTATAAATTTTACCCGTTTTTCTTTTCTTTGTTTTTTCTTTTTTGATGGTGACTTCCAATTGCTCTGAACCTTGCCAGACTGTAGTAGATATTTTCACCTGTACATCCCTTCAACCACAAGTTAACAGAATGACCAAGAGGAGGAACTCCCAACAAAGAAAAGACCCAGAGACAATGGCCTCTCCAGCAGATCTAGTGGATGCAGATCAAAGCAAGATGTCAGAAATAGACTTCAGGGTAGCACTTATGAAGACAATCGTTAGGCTAGAGAAAACTATTAATGACAACATAAATTCTCTAAGGGCAGAAATGAGAGCTGATCTGACAGCTTAAAAATGCTGTCAATGAGATCCAATCTAACCTAGATACTCTAACAGCTAGAGTAAATGAGGCAGAAGTTTGAATTAGTGATCTAGAAGACAAACTGATAGAAAAGAAGGAGCAAGAGAAGTCCTGTAACAAACAGCTAAAAATCCATGAAAACAGAATTAGAGAAATAAATGATGCCATGGAACATTCCAATGTCAGAATTTTTGGGATTCTTGAGGGGCAGAGAAAGGACTAGAAGATATATTTGACCAATTGTAGCTGAGAACTTTCCTAATCTAGGGAATGAAACAAACATTTGTGTCCTAGAGGAAGAGAGAACACCCCCACCTACCAGATAAAGAGCAGACTAGTGCCTAGGCATGTAATAGGAAACCTCCTAAATTGTAGGACTAAGGAAATCATTTTAAGGGCAGTTACAGGGCAGATTCCTTACACACAGAGGGAGGAACATCAGAATAACATCAGATCTGTCCACAGAAACCAGAAGTGCTGGCAAGACATATTCAGGGTACTAAATGAGAAGAACATGTAGCCAAGAATACTTTATCTGGCAGGGATATCATTCAGAATGGATGGAGAGCTAAGGAGCTTCCAGGACCAACAGAAACGTAAGGAATGTGTGATCACTAAGCTGGCCCTGCAAGAAATATTAAGGGGGGTTCTATAAAAGGAGAAAGATCCCAAGAGTGATATAGAACATAAATACACAGAGACAATCTATAGAAACAAGGACTTCATGTTGACAATAAAATTTTCCAGTAATCATTCTAAATATAAATGGCCTAAATGCTCCCATAAAATGACAGAGGGTTAGCGAGTGGATAAAAATACAGGACCCATCCATATGCTGTCTACAAGAGACTCACTTTGAACTTAAAGGTACATTCAGACTGAAAGTGAAGGGATGGGGAGCTATCATGTCACTGGACCTCAAAAGAAAGCTGGGGTAGCAATTCTCATATCAGACAAATTAGATTTTAAGCTAAAGACTGCAGTTAGGCTACAGAAGGACACTATATGATTCTTAAAGGGTATATCCAATAAGAAGATCTAATAGTTGTAAACATCTATGTCCCCAACATGGCAATAGCCAACTACCTAAGTCAACTGTTAACCACAATAAAGAGGTATATTGATAATAATACATTAATAGTAGGAGACCTCAACACTGCATTCTCAGCAAAAGACAGACCATTTAAGCAGAAAATCAACAAAAAAACCCAAAAGCTTTGAATGACACACTGGACCCAGATGGAATTCAGAGATATATACAGAACATTCTACCATAAAACAATAGAATATCATTCTTCTTGAGCACACATGGAAGTTTCTCCAGAATAGACCATATACTGGGTCACAAATCAGGTCTCAACTGATATCAAAAGACTGAGATTATTCCCTGCATATTCTCAGACCACAATGCTTTGAAACTGGAACTTAATCACAAGAAAAAGTTTGGAAGAAATTCAAACACTCAGAAGCTAAAGACCATCCAGCTCAAGAATGTTTGGTCAACCAGGAAATCAATGAAGGACTTAAAAAAAAATCATGATAGCTAACAAGAATGAAAACACATTGAAACACATTGGTCCAAAACCTATGGGATATGGCAAAAGCAGTCTTAGGAGAGAAATACATAATTATCCAAGCCTCACTCAAAAAAAATTGAAAAACCCCCATACACAAACTGTCTTGACACCTTAAAGAACTGGAGAATCAACAACAAATTAAGCCTAACCCATGCACAAAAAGAGAAATGATTAAGATTAAAGCAGTGATCAGTGAATCAGAAATAAGAAATACAATAGAACACATCAGTGAAACTAGAAACTTGTTCTTTGAAAGAATTAATAAAATCTATAAACCACTGGCCAGACTTATCCAAAAGAAAAGAGAAAGGACCCAAAGTAATACAATTATGAATGAAAGGGGAAAGGTCACAACTAATACCAAGGAAATAGAAACAATTATCAGAAATTATTACCAACATGTATATGACAATACATTAAGCATCCTGGAAGAAAAGGATATATTTCTGGAAACCTATAAACTACCAAGACTAAAACAGGAAGAAACTGACAGCCTGAATGGACCTATAACTAGTAATGAGATTGAAGCAGTAATCAAAAACCTCCCCAAAAATAAAAGTTCAGGACCTAATGGATTCCTGAGGAAATTCTACCAAATATTCACAGAAGAAATAATACCTATTCTCCTGAAGCCGTTTCAAAAAATAAAAACAGAAGGAAAACTTCCAGACTCATTCTGTGAGACCAGAACTACCTTGATCCCAAAACCAAGAACCCCATCAAAAAGGAGAATTTCAGACCAATATCCCTGATGAAAGTGGATGCCAAGATTCTCAACAAGATCCTAGCTAATTGGATCCAACAGTACATTAAAAGTATTACCCACCATGACCAGGTAGGATTTATCCCTGAAGTGCAAAGGTGCCTCAACATTTGCAAATCAATCAATGTGATAGAACACATAAATAAGAGACAAGAACCTCATGGTCCTCTCAATTGATGCAGAAAAAGCATTTGACAAAATACAGCATCTTTTCCTGATTGAAATTACTCAGAGTATAGGGATAGAGAGAACAATCCTCAATTTCATAAAATCCACTTATGAAAAACCCACAGCAAATATTATTCTCAGTGAAGAAAAGCTAAGAGCCTTTCCACTGAGATCAGGAATATGGCAAGGATGCCAATTCTCACCACTGTTGTTCAACACAGTACTAGAACAACAGCAATTAGACAATAAAAAGAAATAAAAGATATTCAAATTGGCGAAGAAGTAAAACTCTCTTCACAGATGATTTGACACTTTATGTGGAAAGTCCAAAAGACACCACCCTCAAATTACTAGAACTCATACAGCAATTCAGTAATGTGGCAGGATACAAAATCAATGCACAGAAATCAATTTTCTTATACACTAACAAGGTAACACTAGAAAGAGAAATTAGAGAATTGGTTCCATTTACAATAGCATCAAAAAGGTACCTTGGAATAAATTTAATCTAAGAAGTAAAGGATCTATATATACTCTAGGAACTACAGAACACTCATGAAAGAAATTGAAGAAGACACAACAAGATGGAAAAACATTCCATGCTCATGGATCAAAAGACTAAACATTGTTAAAATGTCTATGGTGCAAAGAGAAATTTATTCTGTCAATGACTATCTGATTAAAATACCAACAGTATTTTTCAAAGTTCTGAAACATACAATCCTAAAATTTGTATGGAACCAGAAAAGATCCCAAATCACCAAGGAAATGTTGAAAAAGAAAAAACAAAGCTGGGAGCATTACGTTATCTGATTTCAAGCTATATTACAAAGCTACTATCATCAAGACAGCATTGTATTGGTATAAAAACAGACACATAGACTGATGGAACAGAATAGAGAGCCCAGATATAGACCCTCTACTCTATGGTCAACTAATCTTCCACAAAGCAGGAGAAAATATCCAATGGAAAAAAGATAGTCTCTTCAATAAATGGTGCTGGGAAAATTGGGAAGCTATATATAGAAGAATGAAACTCAACCATTCTCTTATACCATACACAAAAATAAATGCTAAATGGATAAAAGAACTCAATATGAGACAGGAATCCATCAAAATCCTAGAGGAGAACATAGGCAGTGACCTCTTCAACATAAGCCACAGCAACTTCTTTCAAGGGCACCTGGGTGGCTCAGTCATTAAGCATCTGCCTTCAGCTCTGGTCATGATCCCAAGGTCATGGGATTGAGTCCCACATCAGGCTCCCCACTGGGCAGGAAGCCTGCTTCTCCCTCTCCCACTCCCCCTGCTTATGTTCCCTCTCCCACTGTCTCTCTATCTCTGTCAAATGAATAAATAAAATCTTTAGAAAAAAAAAAGACACCTCTTCAAAGCAAGGGAAACAAAAGTGAAAATGAACTTTTGGCACTTCATTGAGATAAAAAGCTTCTGTACAGTAAAGGAAACAGTCAAAAAAACAAAGGAATGCATGGAATGGGAGAAGATATTTGCAAAATATCATTACAAAGGGCTGATATCCAAGATCTATAATGAACTTCTCAAATTCAACACCCGAAAAACAATTAATTAAGTCAAAAAACAGGCAGAGGACATGAATTGGCACTTCTCAAAAGAAGACATACAAATGACTAACAAACACATGAAAAAATGTTCACCATCGTTAGCCATCAGGGAAATTCACATCAAAAACACATGGAGATACCACCTTACACCAGTTATAATGGCAAAAATTGGTAAGGCAAAAAATAATAAATGCTGGAGAGGTTGTGGAGAAAGGGGACCCCCTTACACTGTTGGTGAGAATGCAAGCTAGTACAGCCACTTTGGATACAGTGTGGAGGTTCCTCAAAGAATTAAAAATAGAGCTACCCAATGATCCAGCAATTGCACTACTGGATATTTACCCCAAAGATACAGATGTGGTAAAAAGAAGGAGCATGTACCCCAATATTCATAACAGCAATTTCCACAATAGCCAAACTGTGGAAAGATACATAATGCCTTTCAATAGATGAATGGATAAAGAAGTGGTCCATACACTCAATGGAATTACTCAACCATCAGAAAGGATGAATCCCCAACTTTTGCATCAACACGAATGGGACTGTGAAATAAGACAAGCAGAGAAAGTCAATTATCATATGGTTTCACTTATTTGTGGAACATACAGAATAGCAGGGAGAACATTAGGAGGAGGAAGGGCAGTAGGAGAGGAAACATGAGAGGCAATGAACTCTGGGAAATAAACAGAGGGTTTTAGAAGGAAGGGGAGTGAGGGGATGGATGAGCCTGGTGATGGGTATTAAGGAGGGCACAGACTGCACTGAGCATAGAGGATTATACACAAACATTGAATCATGGAATGCTGCATCAAAAACTAATGATGTACTGTATGGTGACTAATATAATATAAAACAAATATGTAAACAAATGGGCATGACTATATTCCCAAAATTTTTAATTGTCAAAAAGAGATGAGTTCTTATTTGATCTAATATAAATTATTTTAAAAAATGATAATGAGGGGCACCTGGGTAACACAGTTGTTAAGCATCTTCCTTCAGCTTAGAGCATGATCCCAGGGTCCTAGGATGGAGCCCTGCATGGGGCTCCCTGCTCGGCGGGAAGCCTGCTTCTACCACTCTCACTTCCCCTACTTGTGTTCCCTCTCTTGCTATGTTTCTCTTGGTCAAATAAATAAAATCTTTAAAAAAAATCATAATGAGAGGAAACAGAGAATATTTGAGGTGATATCCTTCAATAGGTGAGAGGAGGTGAGATTTGTGCACAAGGACTGGAGTTAGGCTTTGATTATGAATTCAACCAAATTTAGAAAGCAAGAACAAGAATATGCAGAAGTAGGTAACTGTGAAGCACAAATCTGTGGAAAAGCACTTTGATTCCTACCGTTATCTCAGGAAAAGTAGGAAGCAAGATCATAATATGAGTAACTACTAGGTAAAAGATTTGGGGTTTTAAGAAGGGAAGATGGTGAAATAATTGCATGTAAGAGTTGAAAAAACTGGGCTAAGAAAATACTTTATATAGTAAAATAGCAAATTTTCTTTCTTTTTTAAAAAAGATTTTATTTGGGGCACCTGGGTGGCTCAGTTGGTTAAGCGACTGCTTTCGGCTCAGGTCATGATCCTGGAGACCCCGGATTGAGCCCCACATCCAGCTCCCTGCTCAGTGGGAGGTTTGCTTCTCCCTCTCTCAGTCCCTCTGCTTTTGTTCCCTCTCTAGCTGTGTTTCTCTCTGTCAAATAAATAAATAAAATCTTTTAAAAAATAAAAATAATAAAAATAAAAAGATTGTATTTATCTATTTATTTGTCAGAGAAAGCGAGGGCACAGGCAGGGGAGCAGCAGGCAGAGGGAGAAGCAGGCTCCCTGCTGAGCAAGGAGCCCAATGCGGGACTCCATACCAGGACCCCAGGATTATGACCTGAGTCAAAAGCAGCCCCCTAACCGACTGAGCCACCCCGTTATCCCACATAGCAATTTTTAATTTGGAATGTTGTAGCTGTTCTTTTCTACACTGGACCATTCATATACTTTTACTGATATATATATATATATATATATATATATATATATATATATATAATAGACACACACATATATATATGCATAACGAACATGTATATGTATATGTATATTTTCTGAAGTACTGGCTAAACTTGTGGCATTATCAACATATTTTGAATCATTTAACTTTAATCTTCAAAACCCTTATTTGTCTCCCCAGGGGAAAAAGAGATTGTTACAATCCATTAAAATCTCTATTTTCAGACAGCAAACTCAGTCACACATTTTATCTATATATTTTTCTAGTTTAGCAAATTTTATTCCTCTTAGAGGAATTTGTGCAATGAATATGCTTCTGTCACTTCATCTCTGTTTCACACATTTATAATATTGAATTCTAATCTACTCCGAGGGTTTGCTAAACTTTAGTTTCAATGATGTATTTACTCTGAAAGCATTCAGATATAATGAAATATATTATGTCCAGTATTTGTCTAATATTTTGTCACCAATGAAAGATAAATTATTGAAATGGAATATATTAACATTGATTTGCCATGAAGGTTATAGATGGATTATATATCAAAACAAGTCCTTAAAAGATAGAAAAATCAATTGATGTGTCAGATAAGAAATGCATAAATGTTGAATTCAGCCATCGACTTGACATTTTTCCTCTTGAAATAATTTAATTTACCAGAATTTGAAAAGATTTGTGACTTGGAACATACATAATAAGCTAAAAGTGAAATACCAAACATCTGAAATTTTTTTAACAATATTTCAAACAAATGCAAGCCAACATATTTTAGAGGGAATAGTTGTTTGTTCTTTCAGCAAATCACAGAAATTTTCAGAGACCAATCAGAACTATATTCTTATGGTTATGCCTTGAGTAAGTAGTAACGATATTTAAATGTAAACGGGACATGTGTGCACAGCTATGTTAACATACGGTCTTTGTTTTTCTTCTTCAGAACTATTATCCAATTGCCAGCAGTTGAATTGTCAGTATAAATGTGCAATGCTCAGAAATAGTACAAAATGTTACTGTGAGGATGGATTTGAAGTAGAAGAAGATGGAAGAAGCTGTAGAGGTAAGTATGACATGTAACTCTATTTTCTTTTTTTAGAAAATTTGTTAACAGAAATCAATCCAATAGCTTTGAGCACCTACCCTGTGCTTCATACAGTGTTTATGCTAACTTTTTTTGTTTCTTGAGATTTAAAAGATGATACTCCTATATACATCATACACATAAGCATAACAGATATGCATTTTTACCAATCAGTTTTCAATTTGTATTTCAGTAATGTCAATGTGTGAAGTGGTTTGGGTTAACCATGAAATCATTGGATTTTACAGTTTTAATTTTCTAGATGTTTTCTGCCAGTTATACAGCTGCAGTGTAGTAGACATTTGTTATTAACTAAGTTGAGTTAATAAAATCATGCAATGTTCTTGGGGCACCTGGGTGGCTCAGTCATTCAGCATCTGCCTTTGGCTCAGGTCTGGTCCCAGAGCCCACATTGGGCTCCCTGCTCAGCAGGAAGCCTGCTTCTCCCTCTCACTCCCTCTGCTTGTGTTCCCTCTCTAGCTGTGTTCCTTTCTGTCAAATAAATAAATAAAATCTTTAAATAATAATGATAATAATAATAATAATATGCAATGCTCCTTACATTTTTTTTTCAGTTTTTGCATTGGTAATTCTGGCAGTTGGCATTTTACCAATAGGAATAATAAACATAAAAATATTTATATGTATTTTAAATGTCTTAATTCTTGCTTTTGTGACTGTTTCTATACCACATATTTACTCTCTGAAATGACTCCAGTCTGCCATACTGAACAATTCTAGGTTATTTCTCCATTTTATTAACTTCTATTATATATATGTTAGTATATGTATATAAATCTGTAATATAAGTAATACATTATTGTGTATAGTATTTAGAATCTATATATACAAAACCTAAAATATAGGATCTATACATAAAATCAAAGAATATCTACATTGCTAGAACCACTAATAAATAGACTACAAAGAAATTAGTGCTTTGCCAGTTGCTTTAAACCTTTGCTTTTAATATTGTCACTTTTGCCTAGAAACAAAATCTTTTTTTAAAATATTTTACTCATTTATTTGACAGACAGAAAGATCACAAGTAGGCAGAGAGGCAGGCAGAGAGAATAGAGGAAGCAGGCTCCCCACTGAGCAGAGAGCCTGATGTGGGCCTCCATCCCAGGACCCTGAGATCATGACCTGAGCCGAAGGCAGAGGCTTTAACCCACTGAGCCACCCAGGTGCCTTAGAAACAGAATCTTAAAGTTGAAAGAGTCCTCAGAGAGAAATTGTTCAAAATTCTAATGACGGAAGTGAGGAAAGCAAAACCCTGAGAAATTAAGTGACTTACTTAAGTCCTACACATCTTCTCAGTAATAGACTTGGGAGTAAAGCTAAGTTCTGCAGAGTCCATTTATTCTTGTTTTGAAGAGGTCATTGCTTTTTAATATACATCTGGGGCTTGAATTTTTCATTCATTATTTTTTTTTGTTTTCTGTGTAGTACAAATATTATAGAAACATTTATTATTAAGTGTTTGTTAGACTCAGGGGCTATTTAATATGACAATAGGTGGATCAAACGGGGACATTGATTTGACTCACACCAATTTTATACCAGCATTTAAAAATCAGACTATTGCACACAAAGTCCAGACTATCTGAAAAAAAAAATCAGGAGACGTGGTGACATTAGCCACCTTATAAACACCGAAGTCAGCCATATCTGAATAGTACTTCTGCATATATGCACACATGCACACAATTTCCAGTTCAAAACAGCTCTTTCCATTCACACAGGAGAAGCTAATAGACCTATACAGCACCCTTACCCTTCTGCTACAACTGAATCCTATAGGAGTCAGGATTTTCAGCTCTTTTTACGTGGATCTCTTTCTTCCCGACCTCCTAATTAAATCCATAAAAATAACCATAATCAATATCTTCTTTTGAACATTAATAAGGAATTACACATCCATCAGTATGGAAGGTCACCACTGAAGAGGAGCTCTTTTTACTTTCTGTGCAACCCTGGATGACCAGAACTGAGCATCATTTATGCTTTCTTGAAGTCATATTTCCAGGGTATCTTGCTGTCCTTGGAGGGAGAAAGAAAGCAGCATTATAAGTAATGACATGGCTGTTCCTTTGTGGCCACTTTTATGGAGTTACGTGGATGTAACTTGCATTCTGGCTAAAAAGCACAACAAAAACGAAAATCATCACTCATATTGCTCTCCCAGATAGCGTAATCATGTCAGAAAAACTAAAATAGAAATCAATAAAATTAAATTAGAAAAATCTGTGATTTTTCTGCCATTAGGGGTTAGATTTTACAAAATACAAGATTTCATTTCTTTCATTATCACTGCAAACTTAGCTTCAAACACTATTCTTTTTACTCCCAAAATAACTTACTTCACTTACTTGAGACAAACCATCCATGAATGCAAACTATTATATGAAGCCAATGAAATCTGAGAAAACTGCAAATTAATGTCATACAAATGCATAGTTTCCCAATTTAAATGGCCCTTTAGCTTGCTCAGTAATATTTTTGCTTTTCCTTAGTAAACTCTTTTCTTAGATCAGTGTTCAGAGGTGAACTGAGAGTTCCCACCCTTTAATCATGCATTAGGTCTTTCTGGTAAGGAGCCCCCTCCCCCATCCTGGTATTATCTAGTAGTCCCTCCCTGAGTCACTTCATTGACATAGACTAAGGCATATTCCAAAGGGGCTCATAAATAACAAAAGACACTCTGATTACTTAGAAAATTTTAGTGACTTTAGGAACTCTGTGGCAGAAAATTGAGCATAAATATCAAATACATATTTTTATGATACCACTTATTCTTATTTTAATATAGACCATTCATTTCCATCTATCCAGTCTTCACATGCTGTCTCTTCTAGTTCTAAACATTTCAGTCCATTCTCTCTTCTCCATCTGCACTACCACTGACTTAGTTCAAAATATAATGGCATTAAAATACAATTTCTTGTGTGAAATTAGCACATAGCTAATTTTCCAAGATCTCTTCTCTACTTTCACCAATCCATTTTTAATTTGTATTTATTTAGTTTTAAAGTATAAAGTTGAATATAGTTCATCTAATTAATGCTTTACCAGTACCAGTATACAATGTACAACTCTTTACTTTAGCATACAAATAACTTCATTATCTGGCCCCAAAACAACTTTCACAATGCCATCTTTTATCATCCCCCTTATCCACCCTTATTCCATTTGACCCTTACACTTCTTTGAAATCCCTACTGTCATCCCAATATCATTTCATATGTTATTTTATCTGGAATCTCCCTTTCCATCTTATCCCTTCTTACTGAATCTGAGGAAGTCCAAATCATCTTTTAAATCCAAGTCAGTATGCAGCCTTCACTTAATATTCTCCTTCGGATTCCAAACAGGTTCACTTCTCTGTGTTTCTGTCATGTGTTATCAATTTTTTGTTTCTTCAGGGAGTAGCAGAGTACAGGTACACAGGACAGACTGAATATACATTTGTCCAAGTTAGTAGCTGACCTATTTTTTTTTATTTGCCTAGTTGATTAAAAATCATTAAGAACTTGCTGTTTATAGAGATTTGAACAAAATGAAGGAAGGAGAGGAAGGATATAAGGAACAGAAGTAAGACCATAGATATTAAATAAAATTTAAGGTTAAAGTTTTCTTTTCAACAAGTGCTTAATAGTTTCCTGTTTTTAATCTAGTGAAGGTGATTTGTGTAGCTGAGTTCAGAACTCTTAATCTGCTCATTGAAAACCATGTTACCAGACTAATTATTTGTTAAAATAGTAAAAAAAAGTCATAAACACTAGAAGCACTTATTCTTTAAAGTGCATTTTACATTTTTGCAAGAATATCCAAGAACTTTTAGCCTTAATATTATCTTTTAAAATTAAAAATTGGGTACCAAGTTTGATATTTTATCTCTGTAACAATTAAAGCAACATTGAATTTGACTTTCAGTTAGTGTGGTTTTGAAAAGACTTCGTGCACTTGGTTCTTCCTTTCAAAAATAATTATGTATTTCCAAAATTTGAAAAAAAAAAGTTTTTTTCCAGGAGGAAAAAAAAATGCCCAACAATAAATCATCTAGAAATGATGCCCATTTTCCTTGCAGATCAAGATGAATGTGCTATTTATGGCACATGCAGTCAGACCTGCATAAATACATATGGATCCTATGCCTGCAGTTGTGTGGAGGGCTACATAATGCAGCCAGACAACAGATCTTGCAAAGCCAAAAATGGTAAGTTATCATTTTTTTGTCCTTTTAGAATTTCTTATATCCTTTTTGCAGTCCTTTTTCACTAGGAATGTAGTAGAGTACTACGGACGTGGAAGAAATAGATTTTTCCTTTGTTTTGATTCATCCATCCATACCTAAAAATCCAGAGCAGTTATTTCAATTATCCTTGACCATTACAAACTACTTCCATTAGAGGAAGATTCTAGTTTTGAAAAACCCATTCAAAAGAAATGGATTAGTTGATTTGAGTTACCCATCTCTCTCCCAGACTATGCAATAGGTTCCTCACTGGTTTCTTTGAGTCCTGCTTACCCACCAAACTTCGTACTCCGTGTAATAAAGTTATCTGCCAAACTGTAAACCAAATCATATCATTCTCATGACTAAAATCCCCCAATTACCTTCACTCATCTTGAGAATAAAATCCAAACCTCTCATGATACATGTAAGGACCTAATGCTGTGGTATCATTTACCTTTTTGATCTCACTTATTGCTACTCTCTGTTCATCACTCATCAGCCATACTGGTTTCCTTGTCCTTCTTCAACCACATTGCTCTTGCCTTGAGGTCTTTCCACTTGCTTTTTTATTTGCCTGCAGTGCTTTTTCCCTGTGATAGTCACGTTCTTATCATTCAAGTTTTTGCTAAAATGGCAACATTCACAATGACCTTCGCTGACCCTTCTGCTTAATGATGTATACCCTCTTCCGTTGCTATCTTATTTCTCAATTTTATTTATTTATGTATTCCTACTCGATCACTATGTGATTTTTCACTTTTATTTTCTTAATATCCCTACCTTTTGAAATGAACACATTATGTATTTGCTTATCGTCTGATTTCTCCAGAATAATGGAAGTGTTATGAGAGTATAGAACTTGTCAGTTTTGTTTATTGTTATTTACTGAGATCTGTTCAGAGCCTGGAACACATAGAAGCTATTTACTGAGATCCTTTCAGAGCCTGAACACATGGAAATAAGGAAGGCAGGAGGGAAGGAAGGAAACAAGGAAAGAAAAGAAAAAGAAGGAATGAACTTCTCTTTCTGGTTAAATGAACTTCTCTTTCTGGTAACCAGATAAATGTTCCACTTTTAAGTGCTTGAATTTCATGTTTCAACAATGTCCTCCTTTTTTACCTTGTCCCTGCAAATAAAGCTGATAGTTTCTACACAGCATTGAGCTTACAGTAAACACCCAGTAAGTATTGATGATTTGCTAATGAAATAACCTTGAGATGTGCTAGTAACAATAGGATAAAACTAACTTTTTGTGGGCTGAATTAAAAATAATACAAGGAGATGTTATACATGCTATTTCATCTAGCTTTGGGCATTTCTCAAATCTGGTTTCATTTTATGGATTTTCAAATTATGCTCTTTTGATGAATTAACTGATTGTCCCCCACCCCCTTCTATTAACACTTAGAAAACTAGGCATGGGATGGGATTCTCTCTTTTCAAGCCAGATTGAGCAAAGCATTGGATTTGCTCAGCAAGCTGCCAAAGCTATCTCCCTTTGCAACATAATCTCACGCTACACTTTCAACAATTTTCCTGAGATAGTGCATTCAGTAATTTACAAAACGTATTTGTATACCAAATTAGAAAGGAACTCTTCTGTGTCTTAGTTTATTTCTTTGAATTACTGACTTGGTTTGTGAAGCCCTGCTTATGTTTTGGGGACAATCCTTGAGAAAAACTAAGTCAGATTATATGTTCTTTTTCTCTACCACCGAGAGTTCTGATTTAAAATATCGATGGGCTAAAGATGTAGAAGGCTTGTTCTTTGCTGTTTCAATCGATCCACACAATATGACTGTGGCTATACAGGGAGGGTGTAATGTGATAAACCCTGCACAGAGGCACTTCTTCTCTGCACGGAGAAGTCATCTGCCAATAACAGAATGTAACCAGAGAAGGATGGTACCTGATAATATAATGCTGAATAAAGGAGATTTGATGACTCCAGAATTGATAATAGAACATACAAGAGCCCCCACTGCTTGGTGGTTGGCCTGATGACAGTATTGGCCTACAGAGTTTAAAAAATGTAGTTTCTACTGGAATGTTCCTGGGGTTTGTAGTTTTAGAAAAAAAAAATGAGTTGCAAGTAAATAGCACAAGTCTAGAACATATACTGACTAGTTCTAAAGGTCACATGGATATTTGAACCAATATATTTGTACAGATTCACAAGGAAAACTATCAGTTTTCTTTTAGCTGTCTTAAATTGATAACAAATAAACCAGAAGATATTTTGGCTTCAGTTATATGGACAATTTTATATAATGCATCAGCCTTACATTTTTGTGGTGATTTTATCATATTTATAACATTGTCATAACTGATGTGTGCTAGGAAAATGTTTTAAATTAAATTCCATTTGTCTTAAGGCTTGCCATTCCCCTTTTCCTTATTTCAAAGGAATAGGTGCTTATATTGGCCCCACTTTTTTCTTCCTGTACAATCCTGTCCTGTTGGGCTCTAGAACTTAACTTTTTCTCTAAGTCAAACTGGAGTTCCAGGTGTCTCAAAAGTCGGGAGTGTGGGAAACTATGGGATATTAAAATGGGCTGGCCAAGAACACTGGGTGTGTGTAAAAGATCTATAGACCTTAGAAAGAAGAAAGAAAAAGGGGGTGCCTGGGTGGCTTAGTTGTTAAGTGTCTTTGGCTCAGATCATGATCCTACAATGCTGGGATCAAGTCCCACATCTGGCTCCCTGTTCGGCAGGAAGCCTGCTTCTCTCTCTCTCACTCCCCTTGCTTGTGTTCCCTCCCTAGCTGTGTTTCTCTCCGTTAAATAAATAAATAAAATCTTAAGGGAAAAAAAAAAAGAATGAAGGAAGACTAATCAAGCCCAAAAGATACAGTGGGAAGCTAGTACTAGACTCAAGAGGAGAGTCTGTGAAGGCTTTACTAGATGATAGGAAAATAAAAAGAGTCTTAGGAGAAGTTGCCTTTTTATGTGAAGGCAGAGAGAGGGAGAGTCAATTGGCTAGGAATCTGCCTATAAATTTTAGCACGAAATAATATCATTATTATCTGTCACCCCCCAACTGTTCACCCCAGAACTTGTCTGCGGGGTCTTATTTTCAATGTAACAATTGACAATAATTAGGTAAATTAATCTAAATTAATCAATTATCCCTTCTTTGTAACATAATGTCTGAATCCCAATAAAATTCATAAGCCTTAAGAGTACCTTTAAGAAATAAGTCTAATAAGGGGGAGGGGATTTTAGACGCTGTGGCAGATGGGGGAAGAAATTTATGTTAAGCAGGAGGCCTTTTCATTCCTGTTAATTCATGCAATGCAGACAAATTCTTTTCTAGCCTTTGTAAGATTGACTTGAGTACTGAAATGTAGAATAATTATTCAGGGGTGGGAGGAACTCAATGGTAATGTAGTCCAACTATCCATCTGATATCAAAATAAATAATTTCCAAATGGAAGAAAATTTAAAATGTACATTTGAAAATAATTTTAAATAGTACTCAATAGTACCGTGTAAGAGGAGTCATACTGGAATATGAATGTCATAGTGGAGTGTTGATAACTGCAATGAGACTCACATTGGAAGAAGTCAAGGTGCCCTTCAATAGATAAGTGGATAAAGAAGATGTGGTACATATATACAATGGAATATTATGCCTACATCAGAAAGGATGAATATCCAACTTTTGTAGCAACACGGACTGGATTGGAGGAGATTATGCTGAGTAAAATGAGCCAAGCTGAGGAAGTCAAGTATCATATCGTTTCACTTACTTGTGGAGCATAAGAAGTAATAATGAGGATGGTAGGAGAAGGAAAGGAAATGGGAAGTAGGGTAAATTGGGAAGGGAGATGAAAGGAGAGACTTTGGACTCAGAAACAAACTCAGGGTCTTGGAGGGGAGGGGTGGGGGGATGGGTGAACCTGTTCACAGTTATTGAGGGCAAGTATTGCATGGAGCACTGGGTGTGGGGCATAAACAATGAATCTTGGAACACAGGAAAAATAAAATAATGTAATAAAAAAAGTCAATAAATAAATACATAATTTTTAAAGGTAATAATTTTTGAATTAAACATTAGGCTTTCTAATTTGAAAAGAATGTTTAAAAATAATCATTAAGGGGCGCCTGGGTGGCTCAGTTGGTTAAGCAACTTCATTCTGCTCAGGTCATGATCTCAAGGTCCTGTAATCAAGTCCTGCATCAGGCCCCCTGCTCAGCAGGAATCCTGCTTTTCCAACTTCCACTCCCCCTGCTTGTGTTCTTTCTCCTCTCTCTCTGTCAAATAAATAAATAAAATCTTTAAAAAAATACAAAATACAAAATAATCATTAAAATATCTGAAGGTATCCAGTAAAACTTCCTATATATGTTCTTACTTTTTTTTTTTGAGATTAGAGTTCTAGAGAGTTGTCAAATCTGAAAATGGAGTTTTTTTTTTAATTTAACTTAGCTTCTTTTAACTGGTTTAGACCAATTTTGATGTAGAAATATGTATTAAATGTAGGCAGCAAGGGCTAATGGTGATCTCTTGCAGAATCTGTAAAAGCGAAAGTAATGACCAATGCTGTCTAAGTTATGAACTGTTGCCAGTTTTACTCCAGATCAATTGCACTCATTGGACTGTACTTTTCAGGCTCTTAACCACTTGCCGAAGGCAGGCACTTAACCCAGTTTATATTCTGCAGGACCAGTAGGAACCTACTGATTGCACTAAAGCAGTCTCAGAATAAAGAGCACTAAATAATTATATGCTCATCAGTGTGGAGGCACTGGAGTAAGTGGCACCATGAGAGAGAGAGTGTGTACCTCTTTGACATGTAGCAACTAGAGTAGTGGGAGAAGAAAGCCCATTAAATAACTTCAGGATTCTATTCCAGTTTATACTGTGCCATTCACTGATTGGAATGATGGGGAGACCATTTAGGCAACAGAACACTTAAATGTAATATACAAATCATAATCCCTATATAATCCATGGAAACACAACCCTCCATGATGTTGGGAAATGTGTTCATGCCATTCACCACTTTCTTTGTTGTATTCTTTTTTTTTTTCTTTTTTTAAAGATTTTATTTATTTGACAGAGAGAAACACAGTGAGAGAGGGAACACAAGCAAGGGGATTGAGAGAGGGAGAAGCAGGCTTCCCGCCAAGCAGGCAGCCCCATGCGGGGCTCCATCCCGATTTTGGGTCTCTGGGATCATGACCTGAGGCGAAGGTAGTCGCTTAACCAACTGAGCCACCCAGGCGCCCCTCTTTGTTGTATTCTTAAAAAGAAAGAGACTAAGAATGCAAAATATAATATTCTATAGCTCCTACATCTAACCTCCAGCTCTATTATTATCTAATGTATATTTTAAAATTTTCTTTTAGAAGATAGAGGAATCATTCATGGTTTTCTACCAGGGCAGTTCTGCTTGTGGAGAGAATAGAAAGATGTCTATAAAGAGAAGGAAGAGTACTTTGTTTAGAGTATATCATAGTCTGTGCAGTCACTTGAAATGCTTGGAATTCAGTAATTACATTATTATTGCCTTGCTTTGATTTTTTTACTTTTTTAAAAAAAGAAAGCACTATATATTAAAATATGAGTATTGTTAGGAAGGATGATGCATTAAATCTTAGTAACCTTGATAATTTATGAGACTAGTGGATCAGATCTCTTTTAGTATACCATCTGGCTAAGAATGGCTTCCAGTAGAATGATAGGTGATTATGTCTTGACATAGGAAGATTCCCTATTCATAGTTTTTACTGTTTTTAGGTAGTCCAAAGGTCTAGTTCCTACACAATTTGCCATTTTATTGAGGCATAACTGAGAATGGCATTTGATGACATGAGGGCACATGAGGTTATGAGGGAGGACTGAGCCAAGTGGACCATAACCATAGTAACCCAGATTTGTTGTTCTTTATGCCTCCAAGTATGCATGGAGAAATTGATAGACCCTGGTAAACAGTAAATGACAGAGAAGTAGCTCAGTGCCTAGAACAGAGATGTGCTTGGTAAATGGTTTTTTGTTGTTGCTGTTATTGTTGGTTTTTGTTTTTTTTTGTGTGTGTGTGTTTTGTTCTTGTTTTTGTTTTTTTAGATGCTTTAAGCAATTTTGTGAACATTCAGGAAGCAGAATAGGGGACTGGAATTTTGAGAATTAGAAAAGGAATACTAAGAGGCTGAAAGAGATTAAAAAATAAACAAAACAAACTGAGGTATTTTACTAGTTTTATCCTGTAATTCAGGGTTCATGCTACTTTTACTGTAATATTGACATTGGAGTGGTTTGGGAAGATGTGTATAATCTCCACAAATGTGTCTTCTCCCCCAAGGCCCTCCTCAGATAAAGATATAATCCTAGTGTGCTTACTGTGCAGATACAATTGGAGAACAAGCTACTCCACCTGCAGTCAGGCAGTATTGCCTAAAATCTCCATCCTAGAGAAATACTAGAGCTTTCCAGGCTGCCTTTGAAAACCTACCCTGGCCAATGAACGTATTTCTCTATTTCCTGGGCTATTCATACCCACATCTTTTCTGGCTCTTTACTTAGATGGAAATCACATTCCATGACAGGACAGTGATTTCTGACAGAATGTCCATTACTCAAATACCACACTTTTATTTTTTCCACCCAAACAGTATTAATGAGTGTACCATGTTAAGGTATTAAAGTACTCATAAATATTCTATGCATGTTTTTCTGTTGTTTTGTTTTGTTGCTAGAGGACATACTTTCACAGTCTAGCACCTTTCTTGGCATCTTAAACAGAGAACGTAATTATAGTGTCTTATGTGTCATGATACCTTTGATTTATCAAGAATGTAATAAAATATCAGACACAGAAAAAAATGCATGTTCTTCCATTTGCTTACCTACTTAACATCATAACTTCAATCTAGCTAAGGATTTCTTTTCATGAGTATAAGTAATCTCATGGCCACATTTATAGGCTCTAGATTTCAGTTGATAAACTTTATTTTTACAAATGGCACAACATATAGGTATAAATTTCTATCAGACTATTTAATTTTCTGTAGAATAGCTATAGAACTATTAGTTAAATTCTCAATTTAGAATATGTGATAGATCCTACATGCTCTCCAATTAATTCCCTTTTTTGTCTTAAAATTGGACATATAATGAAAATTAAAAACAAATGAGGCACATTTAAATTCATAGAAATTATAAATTTAATTTTAAGATGAGGCCAGCATACATATATATTGATATCTATATTTATATAAAGATATAGATCTATATCTCTATTTGTATATAACTATAAATATCTATATATCTATCATCTATCATCTATCATCTACCTACTATATTATCTATCTATCTCTATAACTTCTCTATTACTTTGGGGAAAGTAGAAGTATATAGCTTTTGAAATCCTCAGGGAAAAAATAAAGAGAAAAAAATACAATATTTTGTCCATTCTAGTAAGAAGGATGGGCACAATATTGTATTTTTTCTCTTTTTTTCCCTGAGGATTTCAAAAGCTATATACTTTTTTAAAAAAAAAAGGTGTTTTTTTTTTCTTCCCCCCATGAGTGCCTTCAAGGGTCCCCTGTATCAATAGCAATCAACAAAGAAATAGCCACTGTTAAAGAACACCTCTTGGGCACTCCTCCCACTAGAGTCCATGATTGCCCTTGACTTTGATGACTGATATTCTGCATATTCTCCTGTGTTAAGCTGCTTAGAGTCATTTTAGTCCTGAGAAAAGAAAATGCATTGCATTGATTGTATTTTTAAATGTGTATGAGCCTTTCTTCTTAACACATGGACTCATAGAGCCTCCATTTGTGCTTTCTATGACAGATAACACTTGCCAAAATATTAGTTAAATTATATCTCAATAGTCTTTACAAGTTTAGAACAACATACCTTGAAATTACAAATGATGTAGCTAGTAAAGTAGCTAGAAGTTTGGTATAAAATCTCTACTGAGTACTTAGGACTAATCTGCCTTTTTAAAAGCAAAGTTAGAAAATTAGTCTCGAATATAGGCTATATGTTTATATCCTTTGGCAGTCCTGTCAGAAAACAAGTAAATACATTAAAGGACCTTTTCCTTCCCTACCTTTAGATAAAGAATCTTCATATATCTACCACTCTTTCTCCTTATTCTAACATGATGATTGTGTTTCATATTTACTTGACAAAATAGAAGTAATCAAAAGAGAACTTTCTCACTCTGAACGCTATTAAATCCACCAATCTATCTGTAGCTAGAACTAATCACTCTGCCTTCTTGTTTGAACTGAAGAATACATTGTGCTCCTGTCTAAGGTCAGTCCCTGCGATTGCATCAATCCCATCTACTTTTGCCTATTCAAGAATTAGACTCATACAATGATCTTCTCTGTTCCTTGAATCATCAGTATTTTGACTTCTGCTGAATCATTCCCAGGAGTATACAAGCTTGTTGTAAAGATGGTACAGAACAACTTTCTTTAAACCTATATTCCTCTTCACTACCACTCCATTTTTCTTTTCCCTTTATAGAATAACTCACAGAATCTTCTTTCTCTACTTCCTTCCCTTCTTTCTAAAACCCACTTAAATTGGTCTTACATCCTTATGACTCATACTCTATGTCAGGGTTACAAGTGATTGATCTCTTGTTGCCTAACCATTCAATTATCAATCCTTAGCATACAATTGATCCTTGTCTCCTCTTTGAATAAACTTTCTGTTTTAAATTAGTACATTTTAGAGTTTTCCTTTTAGCTTACTGGGAATTTTTGTTCTCAGTTTATTTTGCTGCACTATCCTCATTATTTTTGGCATGACCCAGTGTTCAGTGGTTTGGACATCTCCTCCTTTATTGATTTCCTAAGCACTCATCTTGTATCATGATTTTCAAAACACAGCCACTTCCATGGTTTCATAAAATATCTAGAGACTGAGACTCATGAGTTTTCATAATCAGCTCTGAATTCACTGTTGAACATCAAATTCACTTGGATGTTGAAACCCAATTTGGTCTCTACGTTGGAAATTTAATAGAAATATCAAACTTTTTGTGTCGCAGAATTTTGATTCCATCCCCTGATAGTGGTATATGTATCACCCCCCCCATTCCCCCCAGGTGTTCCAGCCAAAACACTGGAGTCATCCTTGACCCCATTCTTTCTCTCAAATCATTTGATTCAAACTTTTAGGTATATTCTAAATTGGACTACTCTCTTTAAGGAGCAGCCTACATCCTGATTACTACCAATGCTTTATCTTTCTTCATAGAATTCATCACTGCCAAGCAATATTAAGTAGTATTTGTTTGCTGATTGTCTGCTTCACTAAAATATAAGCTCTATGAAAATAAGGATTTTCTAGTTTTGTTACCTGCTATATTGCTAGCATCTAGAGCAGTGCCTGACAGAAGCTAGCCATGTTCAAAAAAATATTTGTTAAATGAATAAATAAATGTGCAAATACTAAGACAGTATTTTCTTTCTCAGGGAAAAATTAAATGTGTTTTTTTTTTTGCAGATCCATCCTTTCAAACAGGAACTGTTTATGAATAGGAATTATTTAAAGACAATTTTTAAATAATCTAACATCAATTATTAGCAATTTATAACTTAGATAGACATATCTGAATTGTGGAAAAAATATTTCTATGGCTAACATAGTTATTGCTCCCTATAATTAGAAAGATGATGAAGAGATTAAAAGTGGCCACCTCTCAGTGTTACTTCTAATATTCACTCAATAACCTAAAGTTTGAATGAATTATTGTCTGAGAGTTTGAAGTTTACTAATATAATCCTTTAGTTATCAATTACATTTCTTCCATTTCCCTGATTAATAATCACAGTGCATTATTTATTTCATTTTAAGTACTAAAATTTGACTACACTATGATTCGTAAAATTCCAAATTCAGTAAAATACCTTTAGAAACATCAGAGAGTCCATATTCAAACCTCCCTCCATGTGTCATCCATTTATTGAATGCTGAACATGTGCTAAGTAAGATTTTCCAGATAGTAGGTGAAATACTTCCTTGTGCTGGGGTAGACCAGCTCTTTAAGAACAAAGAAATTGTGAGAGCTGCTCATCTGCAAAATGCAAAAGCTTTTTTTGTGTGTATAGCATGATATTACTTACTTTAATTGTTTCAGTAAAATAATCCTCTTTCCTCAGAAATAGCATATCTCATCACTTTTCAATCATAACATTTCAAATTAAAATATACTCTAAAAGAAGATACTTGCATTTCACTAATAAGGTGTAAATAACAAAAAGTTCAAACTGTTTAGAAGTCTGTGGTTAATGCAGATGGATGAGTAGTTTAACTGATGCATTTTTATGATGCCAAAGACAAGATTACAAAACACAGCACTATACTAATAATATGCCAACACTGAATTCATCATCATCTCTTAAAGTTGACTCTACTTTTTTTTTCCTGTTTCTTTTAATAACACCATTATTCTCCCCATCACACACTTCTAAAGTTTTTGCATAATTCTGGACTCCATGTCCCTTCTTGTCTACATAAGTTAGAATTTGTAACTCATTACACAAATGCATCTCTACCTAAGAACTCAACACTACCTATTTTAGATTCTTATTACCTATTTTCTGAGAAATTAAAATGGCATCTCCGTATCAATAATCCAGATATTCAATGCCTATGTCCACAAGTTTTTCTTTTTTATTGTGTTATGTGAGTCATCATTAGTTTTTGATGTAGTGTTCCATGAATCATTGTTTGTGTATAACACCCAGTGCTCCATGCAATACGTGCCCTCTTAATACTCGTCACTGGTCTCATCCATTCCCCCACTTCCCTTCTTTCTGAAACCCTCCATTTGTTTCCCAGATACCATAGTCTCTTATGGTTCCTCTCCCACTTTGATCCCCCCCTCCTTCATTTTCCCCTTCCAGTATCCTCCATGCTATTCCTTATGTTCCAAAAGTAAGTGAAACCATATTGATTTTCTCTGCTTGACTTATTCCACTCAGCATAATCTCCTCCAGTCCCATCCATGTTGATGCAAAAGTTGGGTATTCATCCTTTCTGCTAGCTGAGTAATATTCCATTGTATATATAAACCACATCTTTATCCATTCGTCTACTGCAGGGCATCTCAGCTCTTTCCACAGTTTGGCAATTGTGGCCATTGCTGCTGTGAACATTGGGGTATATGGCCCTTCTTTTCACTACATCTGTACCTTTGGGGTAAATGCCCAGTAGTGCAATTGCTGGGTCATAGGGTAGCTCTATTTTTAGTTTTTTGAGGAATCTCCACACTGTTTTCCATAGTGGCTGCACCAATTTGCATTCCCACCAACAGTGTAAGAGGGTTCCCCTTTCTCCACAACTTCTCCAACATTTGTTGTTCCTTGCCTTGTCAAATTTTGGTATTCTAACTGGTGTGAGATAGTATCTCAATTGTCCACATTTTTTTTCAAGATTTTATTATTTATTTGACAAAGAGAGAGATCAAAAATAGACAGAGAGGCAGGTAGAGAAAGAAGGGGAAGCAAGCTCCCCACTGAGCAGAGAGCCCAATGTGGGACTCAGTCCTAGGACCCTGAGATCATGACCTGAGCTGAAGGCAGAGGCTTAACCCTCTGAGCCACCCAGGTGCCCTGTCCACAAGTTTTCTTAGAAAGTTTGGATTGCCTTCTTTATGATTAAAAATAAGATTAATAATTGTCTATTTACACAATATAGGGCCTAGTATATTCTAAGCATTCTCTGGGGGTTACATTTCTTCTAATGATTTCTGCTTCAAATAGGACTTTTGGCACACGTGGCCATTCTTTATGTACTGCATCAATCTAAACAGGAACAGAGATACTTTTCCTTTCCCCTAAATCCTTCCCAACCTCACTCCAGAATGTGGTGGCGTACATATTTATTACCTTCCTGTCTGGTGTGGATTATACTATAGTACTTTTTTAAAAGATTTCTTTCTTTCTTTCTTTCTTTCTTTCTTTCTTTCTTTCTTTCTTTCTTTCTCTCTCTCTCTCTCTCTCTCTCTCTCTCTCTCTTTCTTTCTTTCTCTCTTTCTGTATTTATTCACTCATTCATTCATTCATTTATTCAAGAGAGCAAGCACTAGCGGCAGGGGAGGGGGGTGGGCAGAGGGAGAAGCAGGCTCCTCACTGAGCCACCCAAGCACCCCAGAATTATACCATGTCACTTTAAATGTAAAAGTGAAAACAATTTAAAAAATTTAATGGGAAATATATCTACCCATATTCTACTCACCCATATGTATTATAAGTATTATTTTCAGCTTGATCTTTTTTTTTAAGATTTTATTTATTTATTTATTTCACAGAGAGAAACACAGCTAGAAAGGGAACACAAGCAGAGGGAGTGAGAGAGGGAGAAGCAGGCTTCTCACTGAGCAGGGAGCCCGATGTGGGGCTCAATCCCATATATATATCAATCCTATATATACTCAATTCCATATAAATAAATAAATAAATATATATATATATATATATATATATATATATATATACCTTTGTATATACATATTAATCTTTCTACTAGATTATATTTTTCTTAAAGGCAGACTACTTTACTGATCTTCAGATTCTAGTTGGATACCTTAGATCTGTACATACTAAATAATAAAATAAAAATACAATAAATAAAGCATTTTTATCCAAATAGTAGATTAGCATAAATACATTATGACAAGTAGTGCTAAGATAAATTATAACAGACTTGTAGCAATATGCATTTTCTGTTTGTTTTCTTGCTTAGCTCAATACTGTTTTTAATGCAGTTTAATGTTTCCACATTTCATTCATATTTATTTTACCTTTTATAAAATGTGATACAATAGTTTCCTCTGATATATGGCATGATATTCTAAATGTTATTCAGTTCAGTAAGTATACATTTCCATTAAAAAAATAGTTGAGGGAAATAGAGAAACAAATTTGGCCATGTACGTTTTCAACATGAAAAGAAAAAAAGTTTAAACCCCACATCTTTTTTTTTTATTGTTTTTCCCACTCATATTTACTTCATTCACAGTATTAGTTTAGTTTGGATGACTTTGATCTCTACTTTATATTTTGAATAATGCTTTCCCCACTTTTTAAACTACATTATTTCATATTCAGCTTTTTCTGTTTTTTTTTTTTTTGGCACAAATTTGGGAGACTATTTTTTTATTTATAGTTTCTTTATAAGATTGCTCTTCTTTTTGTTTCCTATTGTGGCTCACCTTCCTATGGCAGGTTGCATCATTTTTTATTAATTTACAAATTGTTAGCATTCTCATTTCTCATTTCTAACTGCATCCCATTTTCATTATTTTTTCAGACTATATAATTTGTATGTGATAAATTAAAAGTAAAATTTTAAAAATGCCTCTTCCAATTATTTCAAGTTTATATTTGTTAACAACTGATTCTTTAGGCTGCAAAGATGATAGTTTTCTGTTTCTCCACATTCAGTCTAATGTGACTCTTCATTTTATATATGTTACATGTGAGTCATTATTTAACTTTTAGCCAGTTGAACTTGTGATTCTTTTTGTTTTTTTGTTTTGTTTTGTTTTATCTTTGAATCAATACATGTTAAGGTGCACCTAGTAAACTTCATTCAGTGGAGATAATTGCTCACAATTGCAGAGTATATATATATATTTTTTCCATGTACATATACATCTGTTATAATATGAATATTTATTAGGTTTACATTTATGTGTAAGTACCTGAATCCATATTCAGTTCAGAAAATAGCTGAACTAATATTCTTAGAATTGAATGGAAGAATAAGAAAATGAAAAGAAACCTGAAAAACTGAGTTTTATTCATTCTGAATACATTCATTTAGAATTAACCATCTGTCAAAATCATATTATTAGAAGTATATACATATACATTTAGTATATTTTTGAGTATGAGAGGATAAGGATATGTTTACAAAGATGTGGTTATATTGGCTTGGAATTTAAACAGACATTTTTATGAATCTAGTCAGATGAGCTTCTCCAAGTTTCCAAGTTTCTCTTTTTAATTCACAGTTTTCTAATCAGCCTTCAAAAATTGTAGCTCTAATTAACATAACATGTATAATAGGAAAAAAACACATTATGGTCATACAGAGCAAAATACACATCTTTATAACTGGGACAGAAAATACCTGTTTTTTATGCCATTGACATATGGTGAATGTTGAAGAAGATGAGGACAATACTCCCCTCCCCCAGCATAACACAACTGTTAGCTTGTTGGAAAGGTTTATTCACGTTAAAATTTGTTCTCTAAGTTAGAATAGCCATTGAGTGCTTTCTTATGTTTCGATCCCTTCTGTAGGGAAAGTTAGTATTTATTACTTCTAACTAAGCATTGATGTAAGTATTCCTTTGACTAAAGTCATCTAATGTGCTTTCCAACTTTTCCTTTGGGAAAACTGTCCACTGACTGTAAGGTTGACATTTGTTAAGAACATCACATTCATTCTGATCAGACTTATAACCTTGTTACCCAAGCTAATGGGACTCTTACCTTGGCATGTGGAAATTTGAGGTAATGATGCACACTGGAGATCAGACATAGTGTGGGTTGAGGCAGATTACCTATGCAGGATTTCATGAAGTAGAAAAAATATATATATTTATATCCTTAGCCCCTGATTATTTTTGTGGGTTCTTGTTTTTCACTGACTTCCTCCCTCTACCATAAGTAGGCCTTATGTTACTTGTATAAGGAGGGAAACCATGATTAATAATTAACTGAGACATGTGATTATTAATTCAATGAAGCACCTCACAACCAACAAGTATCCTTCCTCCATGTGTCATTTGAATTTTTAAAGTCACCTTATCAAATCAAATTACCTCAAAGTATGAAGCATCTGATGTTATTGGTTTTCTGTTTATCAGAAGTTATAAAATCAGTGGTTGCTATGTTTTGTATTAAAACAAGCAACTGATTCACTCAAGAAACAACTACAGAAATCAGATAAATTGATCAGTTTTCAAGTAAGCATTGCCTGTTGCCAGGAGCCAGGCCCAGCAACTGTAACAGTCAGGGTTCCCCGAAGGTGGTGACGGAGTCGGCGATAAAATGAGGAGACCAGACTCCAAGAGTGGTGTGGGGATCTCCTCTCCTGAAAACTGTGTCTTCAGGGTTCTTTATTTAAAGCCTTTTAGTTACATCAATCTAGCTCTAGGCAAACAGTTGGTTCTGTCTCTCTTGCTCTCTGCTTCTCTGTTTCTGTTCTCTCTTTGCTGCTTTCTTTGCTTCTCTGTTCGCTTCGCTTCTGTCTTTCTTTGCAGGCTCTCTCTGTTCCTGTTTGCAGGCTCCTTTGGTCTTTGCCAGCTCTCCTGCTCTCTCCTCTAAGGCTCTCTTGCTGCTTCCTCGCAGGCCCTCTGCCTTTATCTCTCTGTCTCTCAGTTTCTCAGTGGGCGCTCAGCTGTCTCATGGCTTTTGTCTCACTTGACTGTCATGGGTCCCAGTCTTTTATTATTCCCACGTGAGGAAGTTGGGTGGTGCAGTTAAATTTTTAACTGCTTTTGCACCCACCCTGGAGACAGGATTAGTATTGTTACTGCAGGGTACAGAGTGATTGCTTAAACTCACAGAAGTTGAGACCATTGAGGCAGAGGGATCAAGAAATACAGATATGATTAGTGGGAGGACGATTAAATGGAACTATGTATTGAATAAGCACACCAAGGACATATTGCCCTGACCCACAGGGTACATGGCTTTCTGGATTCCAGGTGGGGGAAAGCCCAGAGGGGCTTTCATTCACATTCACAGGTACCTCCACCAAAGTTTTCCCATGGCTTGGGCATGGCCGGAGGGGTGGATCAAGCACCGACTCCCGGCAGCCTGTGTTGACCATTAATTGATTTTCATCTCAGTTTGCAAGGGGAATTACTATTCCTTCATATTCTAGTCTTACTCCAAAGAATGTTTATTACATAAGTAAATTTAATTACTAGTAGCTAGTTAAGAAATTATTGTCTGTACCTGGACTTCTTGTAAAACTTGGAAGCAAAGAAACTTTCAGTAGTGGTTCACTTTTTTTTTTAAATAATTTATTTATTTATTTATTTTTTATTGTTACTAAAATTTTTTTTTCCAGTGTTCCAAGATTCATTCCCCATTCCCCACACCCAGTGCTCCACGCAATAGGTGCCTCCAGTACCCACCACCAGGCTCTCCCATCCCTCCACCCCCCTCCCTCCAAGTCCCTCAGTTTGTTTCTGTGTCCAAAGACTCTGTTGCTTCGTTTTCTCCCTGGATTACCCTGCTTCCCATTTACTTTCCTTCTCCCACTGTCCTCCAGGTTACCTGTCATTCACCGCAAGTAAGTGAAACCATGTGATACTTGACTTTCTCTACTTGGCTTATTTCACTCAGCATAATCTCTTCCAGTCCAGTCCATGTTGCTACAGAAGTTGGATATTTATCCTTTCTGATGGAGGCATAGTATTCCATTGTATATATGTACCACATCATCTTTATCCATTCATCTGTTGATGGGCACCTTGGCTCTTTCCACAGTTTGGCAATTGTGGCCATTGCTGCGTTGAACATTGGGGTACATATGGCCCTTCTTTTCACTACATCTGTATCTTTGGGGTAAATGCCCAGTAGTGCAATTGCAGGGTCATAGGGTAGCTCTATCTTTAATTTTTTAAGGAATCTCCACACTGTTTTCCAAAGCAGCTGCACCAGTTTACATTCCCAACAACAGTGTAAGAGGGTTCCCCTTTCTCCGCAGCCTCTCCAACACTTGTTGTTTCCTGACTTGTTAATTTTGTCCATTCTGATGGGTGTAAGGTGGTATCTCAGTGTGGTTTTGATTTGAATTTCCCTGATAGCTAGTGATGCTGAACATTTTTTCATGTGTCTGTTAGCCGTTTGTATATCTTCTATGGAGAAGTGCCTCTTCATGTCTCTTGCCCATTTTTTGATGTGTTCATCTTCTTTTTGGATGTTGAGTTTGAATAGTTCTTTATAGATCTTGGATACCAGCCCTTCGTCTGTAGTGTCATTTGCAAATATCTTCTCCCATTCTGTAGGTTGCCTCTTTGTTTTATTGACTGTTTCCTTTGCTGTACAGAAGCTTTTTATTTTGATGAAGTCCCAGAAGTTCATTTTCGTTTTTGTTTCTATTGTCTTTGGAGACATGTCTTGAAAGAATTTGCTGTGGCCGATGTCAAAGAGGTTACTGCCTATGTTCTCTTCCAGGATTTTGATGGATTCCTGCCTCACATTGAGGTCTTCCATCCATTTCGAGTTTGCCTTTATGTGTGGTGTAAGAGAATGGTCTAGTTTCATTCTTCTATACGTAGCTGTCCAATTTTCCCAGCACCATTTATTGAAGAGACTGTCTTTTTTCCACTGATATTTTTTCCTGCTTTGTCAAAGATGATTTGCCCATAGATTTGTGGGTCCATATCTGAACTCTCCACTCTGTTCCATTGGTCTATTTCTCTGTTTTTGTGCCAATACCACACTGTCTTGGTAATCACAGCTTTGTAATAAAGCCTGAAGTCAGGTAATGAGATGCCCCCAGCTTTGCTTTTCTTCTTCAGCAATTCCTTAGCGATTCGGGGTCTTTTTTGGTTCCATATAAATTTTAGGATTGTTTGTTCCAGCGTTTTGAAGAATGTTGGTGGCATATTGATCGGAATGGCATTGAAAGTATAGATTGCTCTGGGCAGTATAGACATTTTGACAATGTTTATTCTTCCGATCCATGAGCATGGAATGCTCTTCCATCTTTTTGTGTCTTCTTCAATTTCTTTCATGAGTGTTCTGTAGTTCCTCGAGTACAGATTCTTGACTTCTTTGGTTAGGTTTATTCCTAAGTATCTTATAGTTTTTGGTGCTATAGTAAATAGAATCGATTCTCTGATTTCCCTTTCTATTTTTTCATTGTTAGTTAGTGGTTCACTTTTTAATGAGAGGCAATTTCACTAAAGGTCATTTCAATTGTCAAATGAAAACTGTAAGCACTGACAGACTGGCAATATATCTTTGTTCACCTCACAACATGGCCACCTAAGACCCCTTCATAACCTGAGAAATCTATGGTCCAACAGGGTTTCAAGAGTGCTAAGGTCAACTGGAAAACAACAGAGCTAGGAGTGTTGAAAAGGGACAAAGTCTGGACTTCTAAATTAGGAAATGGCCAGGCCAAGCTGGTTCAAGATGGATTTAAGGGGTTAAAGATGCCAACTAGCTAACCAAATTTAGATGTGGTCCCTTGACAAGGTTATGTCAAGCAGACATAATCCACAATTTCACTAATTCTTCTGAGAGAATGCTTTACTGTGGAAATGATCTCAACATTTTAGAGATTTCTTTTTGGTTAGGTTAATTAATTGTACAATCTCATTGAGACTTTGTTATTGTTGTTTATTTTTATTTGTTTTGGTGTCTTTATTAAGTCAAAAATTCTAGTGTCTCTCTGAAAGTGGAGAAGAATTTTATGCCTTGATTGAGTTAAATCCTTAGCAGGTAAAAATCCATGAATGGATTCCATTCATCAGTTAAGATAACCAAATTCTTGTGTAACATGTAGCTGAATGCTTCTAAAGAACTCTACTCTGCAAGAATTCCTTGTGTCCATTTTATGTATTCAGAAATTTGTATTGAATAACCACTGGAGTCTAAAAGATAGAGATACAGCAGCAGCAGAAGAAAATAATAAACGAGAAAAATAGATATATAAAAGGTTTGATGATGATAAGGGGAAAATGTAGCAGGGAAGGTTTATAGGGAGTTTGTATATAGAATTTGTAGGGAATCACAAATTTTACAAAGTAAAATGGTAAAGGAGGCCTTCACTAGAAAGGTAACATTTAAATAATACTCTGAAGGAGGTGAACAAGTTGACATTCTAATATATATGGGGGTAATTACTCTAGAAACAAGGAAGAGCTTCTAAGCAGATGCACGTTTATTTGGCTTGTTGTTCAGGGAACAGTAAGAATGGTGGTGTGTCTGAAGGGAAAATGGCAAGGGAGAGAGTAGTAAGGAGATAAAGAAAATGAGGTCACACAGGTAATGGATAGAGATCATGGAGGGCTTTATAGGGCATTATAAAGGCTTTGATTTTCACTGTGATTGGAATGGGAGCCTTTTGAGGAATTGGGCAGGAGACTGACTTGATTGACATTCACATTTTAAGGGTATAACCTTGGCTGTTGTGTTGAGATAGAATAAAGAGGAGGAGGACATTGATGAAAGCTCAGAAATCAGTTAGAAGGCTCTTGGGATGAATCTAGTTGAGAGATGTTGGCAGCTTGGAGCACAGTGGTAGCTACTAATAGTCACTGAGAAATTGGGGAGTCCTGATATGTTTGGCATCAGAATCAAAGATAATTATTAATACTTTGGATGTAAGGCAGAAAAGAAGAGGAAGTGAAGATTTCCAAATGTTTTATTTCCTAATTAGCACAAAAGCTACTCTGATTATGACTGTATCACTAAACTCTTTTAATACTAATTATACATGATATTTTACTGTTACCTTTAAATCTTAACAAGCATTGAAATTTTGGTCAATTAGTACATATTCATTAAACACTCACTAATCCTAACATGAGCAAAGATAAATTGTTCTAAAAGTAATATCAAGCACATTTATTTGACTTCTAGAATCTTATTTTCATGACTATAGAGAAGAAATGTGGAAAGAAGTAGCTCAGTAATCATAATCCAATCACCAAGGGAATGTGGGTCAGCCAAGGAGCCAGTGTGGTTGAAGCCACAGGTGGTGTTTATGTGGGCCTACGAGCTTTTCATGTTTCACTCCATGAAAATCCATTTCTCACCTTATACATCCATTTCAAAAAGGCATGCCCTTGCTCTTAATGGAAGCCTATAACTCTGTATGGAAATGGGTGACCCCAGATCCATCTTTATTGCTAACAAAACAAAGTAAAACAAACAAAAAATAAAACAAAACCAAAAAAACAAATAATAACTCACAGCACTTACTTTATTTACCAACAGGAAAGTAAATAGCATTGTCCTCACATTTACACAACACATTACAACTAAGAAAATAAAGAATACAAATGCTCCGTGGCCTATGTTTTCCTTAGAGAAGTGAACTGAAATACATAGTGAACCATATACAAGAATTATTAATAAATGCTTTTGCAAGCTTTTTTTATTTTAAAGATATATTAAAATATAGGAATAAATTTTAATGAGTGCTATAAAATGGGAAATTTTTTTGATTCTTATTGAACTCAGTTCTTTCTCTTTTATTCCAGATCCTACAGATAGGTTGCCTATGCTATTAATTGCAAATTCTGAAACAATTGATGTTTTCTATCTCAATGGAAGTAAAATGGCAACCTTGAGCTCAGTCAATAGAAATGAAATTCATACTCTGGATTTTATTTATAATGAAGACATGATTTGTTGGATTGAATCAAGAGAATCTTCAAATCAGCTCAAATGTATCCAGATAACAAAAACAGGAAGATTAACAGATGAGTGGACAATCAACATTCTTCAGTCCTTTCACAGTGAGTATTTCAATTCATATTACTATCACCCTTTAAGGATTTCATTTACAGATCAGTAAACAGGATTCTTAGACTTTTCTAGCATAGTATTTGGCTATTGGAATCCTCTATATGCAAATATGAATGTTCTTAAATAAATGTAGTCACTACCTGTTTTGAATATGCACAGACATCCACATATAGTTTCACTGTTTATTAAGTAGTAAGCTAAAGAGTTAATTTTAATTCTTTCTTTAATGCTTACTACAGTGCCACCTAAATGAGAATTGTAATTTGCCACTGAGTGATAGTTCACAGTGTGATAGTAAAGGTGGGATTTTTAAAAATCAACAGATAGAATTGGTAATTATAAGTTCATCAACTATAGTGTTTGTTAAAACTATTAGATTTATGCTAATTGGTAAAAACTACCTGTGTTTGTTGACTTTTTTCTTAGCAAATCGGTTTTTATGTATCTTCCAAAAGAGTGATTTATGATTTTGATATACTTTGACTTCATATGCCAGAAATTCACAAACTAGCTACTGTACTTCCTGTATATTACAATAAATTGTAATCAAATCACATTGTTACAGACACCCACACATTTGCACTGGTGCTTGCTCTCTCTTTCTCTCTCTCTCTCATCTATCTATCTATCTATCTATCTATCTATCTATCTATCTATCTATCATCTATCTATCATCTCTTCTGACTTCTACCCCTCCACCATAGGAATATACATTTTATTTGTGCTTGCCTTGGGAAACTGTATGCCTGAGAAATTCAAGATATGTCCATTTATTTTATGATTTACAGAAAAAAATATTCTTGAAAACACTGCTAACATAAAAAAACGGTAGAAAAATAAAGAAAAATGTGCAGTCGAGTTAAGGAGGGGGGAAAAGACAGTACTGTGAAAGAATAAATGTAATTTTCAGATGTAGAATGGTGATTTGGATTCAATAATTATATTTTATTAATGTTTTTGACATGCAATTAAAGGGATTGGTTATTAATCTTCATTAAACATAAGAAAATAATACCATGCAATATGTACTATACTTGGTTATATTAAATGAATCAGTGGAAAAAATTATAAAAAATGAAATAAAGTATGATTGTATATATTTAGATGAACATAAATAAAAGTTTAACAAATCAAATCCAATGCTTTGAAAATCCTCTTAACATAAATAAAACAATTGCTAAGGCCATTTATTGTGACACTGGACCAAAATGCCTAGTGAAAGCAGTAGACACTGGCCATTTTCAATGATTCTATGGAAAATGATAATTCCTAATAAATAGTAAATGACAAGGGCTACCTGCACATGGAGAGTTGCTGTGTGATTTGAGTATTTCAGGCATTGACCGAGCTAGCTGTTGGAAACTGTTCAAAAAAAGGCTCCAGTTAGTGATTACTCTAACTAATCCAAATGCATTTGTCCCTCACAAATGGAATAAATACTGGCAGTCAAATAGCTAGGATATTCACTAAGTTACCAGATAAAATTATTTTCCAGGTTTACTTAAGCAACTTTTCCATATTTAATATGCTCTATTAATAGTAGCATTTTCTTCTGTAATATGTATTTTTAAAACTTTTTTTTTTGTAAATCTAGGGTCAAGCAATTGGTCATTAGAACATCTATACAATATAGTTTATAACTTAGATTGCATTTGAGTTATATGACAATTCGTGGCAAGTCTAGAAAACTAATGAGATTTTTATTAAGCAATTCACTAAAATGATGAATAGAACATTCATTTTGAACTATAAATAATAAATGCAATTGGGGCACCTACATGGCTCAGTGGTTAAGCTTCTGCCTTCAGCTCAGGTCACGATCCTAGAGTTCCGGGATCGAGTCCCACATGGGGCTGCCTGCTTGGCAGGAAGCCTGCTTCTCCCTCTGTCACTCCCGCTGCTTGTGTTCCCTCTCCGGCTGTGTTTCTCTCTGTCAAATAAATAAAATCTTTAAAATAAATAAATGAATGAATAAATAAACAAACAAATAAATAAATAAAAATAGAAACCTTTTAATTAGAATAAATATTTTTTGACAATGTCAGATAAAGTCAGATTTAAGCTATGCAATTTCAGTCACTGTAGAAAAAAGTGATTAAATGTGTGGAAGCAATTTAATGATGGGTGTGGAGAAGAGGTGTGAGCAGGGCTGGGCTCCTCTATCTTGCTGGTAAACCATGCATTTTATCAACATGTCAGAGAATAGTTGCCATTGAATGTGATGGGCTCTTCATTCACTGTGACAATTTTTGAGTTGATAATGAAGTTGGAATATTCTTTGCATGTATAATTGCATAAAATCTCTGCTCTATCATATAAGCAAAAATAATGAACTGATGGGAGTATGCCTGAGTACATGTCACTATCCACTCTTCCATAGGTGCTCTTCTCTGAATTTGCCTGAGGAAAGCATTCTTTTTTGAAAAAAAAAAATTATTTTTTTTTCAAAAATTTACTGTGAGGAGAAAAACAATCATTACAGGTCAAACTGACTTGCATTTAAAATTTGCACAGTTTAGTGAAATATTAAAATCTATATTTGCTATGTCATCTCACTGGATGCACACTACATTTCTGTATGCTCTTCCTATTTTTTCACAGAAAAAAAAAATTAGCTATAAACCTCAGATATACTAGATAATCCTGAATGGCTAAAACAAAGGCAGACATGGAATAGCTAAATGTTATGTTCTTTTTCTACATTAGAAAGGCAAATACGGGTACTTTCAAAGAACCTCCCAAATCTTCCACATATAATATCTGTAACTGCTGTGTGTGTGTGTGTGTGTGTGTGTGTGTGTGTGTGTGTGTGTGTGTGTGTGTGTGTAGCTGGGTAATGCAACATATTCCTGCAGGGATCTGGAATTTTAGCAAAGTGATCAGGCCACCCACTGAGTTCTCAAAAAAAAAAAAAGCGCCATAGAGACACTTAAAATTAGCAAAAATGTTGATCTGAGGACACATTTCCAGAGAAATTTCAAAATTCCCTTTTTGATACCATATGCTTAAAGTTGTAGGCAGTGATATTAAATTATGTCTTAATTTTTACTTTAGCATTAGATGAATTTATACTTTGAAATAAGTAAACCATTCTGATTTATAATCAGTACACAATCATAAAAGACTGTCCTCAATTCCTAGTAAAAAGAAAAGAAGAACAAAAAACACTCTCAGCACTCTGTTCCTCTATAAATTTGTCTTTATGGTTAGTTCAGTTGTCAGGCTGCAAAGAACTAAATTACTATTTATTCTCATTTGGTAACACACTTGAAACTCAACAAAGCAGATATTAGACATGTGCTAAGCTTCAGTTGTTATTTTTTCCCTATAAGTTTGATGAAATATACCTCACACACTAGAAATGTATTCCCCTACAAATTTTGCTTAAGGATATGTAGAATTTTTAAATTGTTATTCTCATAATATGTTTTTGTCTAGATGCACATGTCTGCTTATTTCATTATGGATTTTAATAATCAAGGTGGGACTCAATGATTGCATCATGATGCTCTACACCAAGTAGAACAAAATATTTGACAGTTTTTTTTTAATCTACCAATCTGAAACTCAGAAATTAAAATACCCTTTTCATGATGAATAAATAAGTCTTTGTATTATATTTGAAGTCCATGGCATGAGATTACTGAAACCTGTTTCTGTCTTAATAAACTCTATTGTAATAGAAGAAAGAAAGAAATGAGGGAAGGAAAGAATAGAGAAGGAAAAACAGATATTATTTTTGTGGCAAGTAGCCCTAGTAAAATAATTTCAGACTTAGTATTTATTTGATAATTTTTTCTCTATAAATAATATAATTGTGTACTTTAATCCTTTCTTTTTATTTTTCATTTCCTTAAAGAATTTATCTCAAGTAAAATGGGCATTTTTTTCTCCTCATATTCTTTGACCTATTATCCATTTTTAATGTTGTAGACACATTTACAATAAGCACTTAGCATCATCTCTGAAGACAGTGAGAAGTAGCAAAGTAATTAAGCAAAGTAATAAAACGGGCATGTAGCACTTCAGTTTTGATCAAGATTCTGGGTTTTTTAATTTTAAATTTTATTTTTTTCAGACTCTAACATCATGTGACTTGTACATTTATTTTAATACTGGTTTGTATTTCTATCACCACAATGTATGGGGTAAAACAAATTAGTTGATATGGTTCTAGCTTTGTCAATAACTGACTATCTGACCTTATGCAAAACATTTTTAAATGAAAGAATGTATTTACATAACTGCTGAGATCCCACCCGGTTGTAAACATACTTTTGCCCTCCATTTTTTTTGTGTTTGTGTTCTTTGTAATTTGAGATATTCCTCTGTGTGTGTGTGTGTGTATGTGTGTGTGTGTGTGTGTGTGTGTGAGAGAGAGAGAGAGAGAGAGAGAGAGAGAGAGGAGGAATATTTGTTTCTTCCTCCTTTTTATCCCTTATTTTTCTCCCACCTAATCACTCACAAAAGGTACTCTTCAGTCCCTTTATAATACAAGTTCCTAAAACATGCTCCTTGGGACACATGTTCTATAAGACATTTTTGGAAAAATTATTTTGAGGTCAAGTGGATTTAGGAAATTTGGATGCTGTGGAACCTATGTAGGTAGCATGTTAAAGATTATTCAGAATTCTTCAGTAAAGTACCTGTTTTACTTTATGTAGCCCAGGATTTCCCTTACTTAAGTACTGCACATTTGATTGATATTTTTACGGGTGTGTCTGTGAGTATGTTTCTTTGGATATTTGTTTCTAAGGACGTTTTATAAGTGTGTATATATGCTTAATACATATTAACATCCCAAAAATCTAGGGTTTTATGTTATTCACTTTGAAAAGTATTGTTTTAAATATCTTAGGGAGAATCACTCAGATTGGATTCTCTCATCACTTTTTTATATATTTGCTCTTTGTGGCTAAAGCTATAGAAATTGCATGTGCAAGAAGCTATAGAGACTTACTACAATCACAGTTTTGTAGCTATTTCTTCCTAATGGTCCAATTAATTTTAGTCTGCACACAAAGGATATAGGTTCCAGATATTCTGAGATTATAATAGGAACACCAGCGTCTGTTTCAGAACTGGAGCTGAATTAAAATTTGTACTTATGTGAAATTCATTCCAGGAAAAGGCCTCACCTAAAAGATCATTTGTGTTTGAGGATGGCAGTGAAGAGTGTATGTTAGTACTAATTTTAAAATATACACAGTGCCCAATAACTTTTAAGTTTTAATTTTTTTTCCAGAGTTAGATAAGAGTATGATGACAAAAACTTTTGATCATAGAAGAGCAATCAAGGTCAGTCAGAGAAAGACAAGTATCATATGATTTTATTCATATGTGGAATTTAAGAAACAAAGCAGACAAACACAGGGAAAGGGAAGGAAAAATAAGACAAAAAAACCAGAGAGGGAGACAAACTATTAGAGATTCTTAACTCTAAGAAACAAACTGAGGGCTGCTGGAGGGGAGATGGGTAGGGGGATGGGATAACTGGGTGATGGGTATTAAGGAGGGTGCTTGACGGAATGAGCACTGGGTGTTATATGAAACTGATGAGTCACTAAGTTACCCCTGAAATGAATAATATACTATATGTTAATGAAATTGAATTTATAGTAAAAATAGCAATGTCAAATAAAGACATGGTAAGGTAGACGGTAAAGGATTTTTAAAATGTGAAATACAGGTCTAAATTAAAATTATATATATATATATATGTATATATGTACACACATATATATGTATATATATGTACACACATATATATATATATATGTACACACACACATACACACACACACACAATGATACTATGTTGGGGGCATATTTATAGCTGTTCTAGTTGTCAAAAATGTAGCTTTCCATAGTTTAGTCCTGGTAATTTTCTAAGCACCTCATAAAACTTAGAAGGCCTCAACTCCATTATATGGAATTCCTTTGATTTTGTGCTTAACAAATAACTTTCAGGTTTGGTTTCTCACATCCCATAAATTCCTCTAGGGAGGAATTTGTTAGGAGGGTTCCCGGTAGTAATTGTGTCACTGGGACATCCTATCAGTAGTTGTAAATTGGCAAATTGGCATTCTGGTTGATCTCTTAGTGTCCTGGGAGTCTGATAAACATGAAATAATTCCCCAAAGCCTGCTAATCCTTTGTTGAACAACTCAAACAGTCTTCCCGATATTGCAACTCTAATGATTAAATATGGGCTTAAGATAGTCTATAAATCATTATCATCTTATTGACAGTATTTACTTGATAAAGTTATGTTTTCTTAGCAATTTTTGTTGTTTGAATGTGAGAATTAATCCTTAGCCTTTCAATCTCCCTGTTTTAAGGTGGTGCTAAAGATGTATCTATCTGTCTGTATTGTGTTATTATTCAGTTTAGATTCACTCAAAAACAAGTAGATATGCTGTATTTCCAGAACTAAATGGTAAGAAAGCCCTATGTACTACTAGTCAACAATAAGATTAATTTCCAAAAATTTCCGTGTAATAAAACACATCCCAGAATTGTGTATGGAGCATTTTTAATCCTGAAAATTCACAAAAAGGCAATAACTCTATAGCCAAAGAAGCTTCTATTTAATTTTTGTTGTTGTTGTTGGGAGATGTTATTTTGCAACACCAGCAGTAATAGCAACAAAAACCTTTATTGTTTCCCTTGTGGCTTGGTAGAACACTTCAACTTATCTGAACTGGAAAGAACAATTTATTATCCGTATGAAATATCTCACCTGGTCTTAAGATATAATTGGTTGTTCGTGTTGTTTAAAATATATTGATGATTTGTTTGGACTTGGGAGAGGTATGGGAAATCAAAATTATTATATTATTATATAATATTAAATTATTATTATCCAGGTACTTAGATAATTTGTGCAAAAAGATGTTTGTTCCTAAACTATAGATAATTGAGGCAAAATGCTTCTAATGTCTGACTTCTCCTTTATAGAAGACTCACTATGTCTGAAAGCATACCTTTTTTCTGAATAATTTTTGGTACATCAGTCCAGGTTCTGTGCAGGGAACCTCGCTGTTTGAATCAGGAAGGGTTTTAATACAGAATGCTCTCAAAATTGTTGGAAGAGATGAAGGAGAGAATTCTAGACTGTGCTTTTGGAAATGACATCCAGACAACACAGAACTTTAGAGGCTACCATGATTCTCTGTACCAGAACTATGCTGGAAATAAGAATCCACTACTCTTGCTACCATGGCAGGGGCAGCTACCTTTGAAGCCCTGGTAAGTGGAGACTGGCCTTCTCCAGCTGCAATCCAAATCAGGAATGTCTGTAATGAAGCCAAGACCACTACTGCTGTGCCCACAGTGCTCCCTGTCAGGGACCTGGATGACGGACACTGAGCACTACTCTAAGCAAATGTCTTATTGACCACAACCGTGCTTCCCAATCAAAAAATGTCAAAATGAGCAGGAAAATGGCCTCCCATTCTTTCTTCCAAATTCCCAAATGCCTGTTGGTTAGCTTTGTAAAACTTAGCTTTGAGTTTGTGTGGCAGATAGTTTAAAGCTTTTCAAATGGAAAGAAAACAGAATGAGATTCATAGAGCCAATCAAGAATACCCAGCATAGATTGTTGGGTGTCTTTTATCAATTCTTTGTCAGTTGAAATCATTATTATTTTTTTTTTGCTTTATCATAGTTACTTGCAACTTCAGTAAAACCAGTAAAGGAGCTGATTATTACTGTTTCATTCTATTCCTTTGAGAATTACGATTTTTTAAAATCACATTATTTCATTGTGCTTTCCAGAATTTCCTATCTCTCCTTGGAATCATCAATTTACTTAAAGAAAAGACTCTCATTTTTTCTCCAAAATGCCCCATTAAAATCAGGCTCTTATTTGTCTCCTCTCAACTAATTTCAGGAACTGGTCAAGAATCTCATATTCCTTCATGGACATCAAAACAAAGAGCTATGTCTGTCAGGAAGAGAGATGGCATCATTGAATTCTACTGCCATACACATGCAGATTTTGAAAATGATCTTTTATAATTTGCTCTTTTTTTTTTTAATCACAAAGAGAGATACTTAGTTGTTTCTGAAGTTCTGAATAGGAACACTCAGTTAAAATTTTAAAAAAGACATTTAAAAATGAAATAGAGCCTTCTTTTAAACTTTTCTCTGTATCAGATGCAAGTTTTACTCTCTCCGCCCTTTGAGGATTTGATCTGTAAGAAGAACATAACTGACTAAATTAGAATTATTGTGGATACCTCCACAAACATTTTGAACTTGGACGGGTGCATTATGATTGTGATTACTCAGACAAAAGGCCACTGGGAATTACAGCAGGTACTTAGATAATTTGTGCAAAAAGATGTTTGTTCTTAAACTATAGATAATTGAGGCAAAATGCTTCTAATGTGTGAATTATGCAAATAATCATCTCAGTGTTCCATCTCATTCTATGTTGGCCCTGAGCTTTGATTTTGGGACTCTAAATTAATGTTGGCCATCCTATTTCCATGGGATGAGATTCACAAAGAATTACAAGGAGAATCAAGGTAATTATTTTGATAAATACAAGCACAATTTTCCAACTTTTTCGCCTTGAATTATTTTGGGCATATCCTGTTCAGTTCCAGACCACCATAATAAAGTGAATAGCACAATAAAGCAAGTCAGTCTTTTTGTTTATTTATTCCCCAGTGAATATAAAGAAATATTTTACACTATACTATAGTCTATATATTGTGCAATAGCATTATGTCTAAAAATAAACAATGTTCATAACTTATTTAACACATATTTTATTGCTGGGGAACCTGAGTGGTGCAGTCAGTTAAGCCTCTGACTCTTGGTTTCAGCTCATCACGGTCTCAGGGTGAGACCGAGCCCACTTTGGGCTCTGTTCTCAGTGCAGAATCTACTTGAAATTCTCTCTCCCTCTCTCCCTTGGCTCCTCTTGCTCATGTTTTTGCACTCTTTCTCTCTCTTTCCCTAAAAATAAATAAATGAATCTTAAAAAGTATATATATGTTGCCAAATAATGCTAACCAACACCTGATCTTTCAGGGACCTAACTTTTGCTCACAGAGAGTCTTGCTTCATTGACGGCTGCTGGCTGATCAGGGTGGCAGTTGCTGAAAGCTGAGGCAGCTCTGGACATTTCTTAAAATAATAGAGTGATGAAGTCTGACCCATCAGTGGACTCTTCCTTTACCAACAAAGTTTATTTGACAGAGATCACAGGCAGGCAGAGAGGCAGACCGAGAGAGAGGAGGAAGCAGGCTCCCTGCCTAGCAGAGAGCTCGATGTGGGGCTCAATCCCAGGACTCTGAGATCATGATCTGAACTGAAGTCAGAGGCTTTAACCCACTGAGCCACCCAGGCACCCTTTACTTCTATTTCTATTTCTCTTGCTGTTTCCACCACATATAGAATTACTTCTTCCATTGATGTGTTGAAACCTTTAAAGTCATCCATGAAAGTTGCAATCAACTTCTTCCAAATTGGTGTGAATGTTGATATTTTCACCTCTTCCCATGAATCACAAATGTTTTAAATGGTATTCAGGTTAATAAATACTTTCCAGAAGGTTTTCAGCTTAAAACATCCTTTATTTTATTATGCTTTGCTTTATTGCACTTTGAATATATTTCTTTTTTTTTTAAAGATTTTTATTTATTTATTTGACAGAGATCACAAGTAGGCAGAGAGGCAGGTAGAGAGAGAGGAGGAAGCAGGCTCCCTGCCGAGCAGAGAGCCCAATGTGGGCCTTAATCCCAGGACCCTGAGACCATGACCTGAGCTGAAGGCAGAGGCTTTAACCCACTGAGCCACCCAGGCACCCTGAATATATTTCATTTTTTATAAACCAAAGTTTAGTGGCAAGTTTCTGGATGGCAGTTTTCTAACTGCATTCTCTCACTTCATGTCTCTGTCTCACATTTTGTTATTTCATGGTTTTTCATTATAATATTTGTTGTGATGATCTGTAATCAGTGATATTTGGTAGGTTATTGTCATAGTTTTGGGGCATGATGAATCATATCCATATAAGACAGTGAACTTAACTGATAAATGTTATAAATGTTCTGACTGCTCCACCAGCCAACCATTCCCCCATCTCTCTCTCTCTCTCCTCAGGCCTCCCTGTTCCCTGAGACATAGCAGTATTGAAATTAGTCCAATAAGTAACTCTACAATGGCTTGTAAGTGTTAAAGTGAAAGGAAAATGTCACATATCTCTCACTTTAAATCAAAAGGTAGAAATGATAAATCGTAGGGCATGTCAAAGGCCATGACTGGCTGGAAGCTAGGATTCTTGTTCCAGTTAGCTGAGTTAAAAATGTGAAGGAAAGGTTCTTGGCAGAAATAAAAAAATGCTACACCAGTGAACACATGAATAAGAAAGTGAAACAACTTTATTGCTGATATAGAGAAAGTTTTAGTTGTCTGGATAAAAGATTAAATGTTCTATACATTCCCTTAAACTAAAACCTAAGCCAGGGCAAGAACCTCTCCCTTTAATTCTATGAAGATTGAGAAGTGAGGAAGCTGCAAAGTGCAAGATAAAGGAACAAGTCCTAAGGTTAGAAGCTGTAGCAAGTTATCCAGAATATATAGCTAATATCGTGAATGGAAGTAGTTACACTGAACAGATTTTCAGTGTAGAAAAAACAGCCTTCTTTTGGAAGAAGATTCCATCTAGGACTTGCACAGCTACAGAGAAGTCAATGCCTGGCTTTAAAGCTTCAAGAGGTAGCCTGACTTCACATTGCAGTAATGCAGCTGTTGACTTTCAATTATCCAATACTCATTTACCATTGCAAAAATCCTAGGACCCTTAGAATTATGCTACACTACTCTACCTATGCTCTCTAAATGGAACAATGAAGACTGGTTGACAGTGCCTGTCTGTTTACAGCAGGGCTTAGTGAATATTTTAGGAACACTGTAGAGACGTATTGCAAAAGTAAGTAAGTTAATCAATCAATTAATTAATTAATTATTAAAATAAAGAATTCTTTCACAATGTTACTGCTCAGTTTCAATATACTTGATCACCCAAGAGCTCTGCTAAGGGTATACAACATGATTAATATTGTTTTCATGCCAGCTAACACAACCCATGGATCCAGGAGTAACTTTGATTTTCAAGTCTTACTATTTAAGATATTTCTTTTTCTTTAAGGTTTTATTTTTTTTATTTTACAGAGAGAGAGCACATTTCAGGGGGAATGGTAGGTGGAGGAAGAGGGAGAAATAGGCCCTCTGATGAGCAGGGAGCTGACATGAGCCTCAATCTCAGGACACTGGCATCATGATCTGAGCTGAAGGCAGATGCTTAACTGATGGAGCCACCCAAGCACCTCAAGAAATATATTTCTTAAGGATATCATTGCCATAGAAAGTGCTTCTTTTGATGGAAATGAACAAAGCACTTGAAATCCTTCTGGGAAGGATTTGCCATTTTGGTTGCCATTACGAAGTAGAGACTGAAGATGTGACTGAATTGCTGCATTATTATGATAAAACTTGAATAGATGAAGAGTTGCAAGGAAAGCGTTTTCTTGAGATAGAACCCAGTCCTGGTGAAGATGCTGCAAAGATTGGTGAAATGTCAGCAAGTTCCCTAGAATATTACATAAACTAAGGTGATAAGGCAGTAGCAGGGTTTGAGAGGACTGACTCCAATTTTCAAAGAAGTTCTATTGTGCATAAAATGTTATCAAATAGCATTGCATGCTATAGAGAGGTTGTTGGTAAAGGAAGAGTCCACTGATGGGTCAGACTTCATCACTATATTATTTTAAGAAATGTCCATAGCTGCCTCAGCTTTCAGCAACTGCCACCCTGATCAGCCAGCAGCCGTCAATGAAGCAAGACTCTCTGTGAGCAAAAGTTAGGTCCCTGAAAGCTCAGGTGTTGCTTAACATTATCTGGTAATGAAGCATAATTTAATTAAGGTATATACTTTTTTTTCTACACAATACTATTGCACACTTAATAGACTAATTATAGTGTAAAAATAACATTTATAGGGGCATCTGGGTGGCTCAGTCATTAAGCTTCTGCCTTCAGCTCAAGTCATAGTCCCAGAGTCCCGAGATCGAGCCCCGCATTGGGCTCCCTGCTTGGAAGGGGACCTGCTTCTTCCTCTCTCACTTCCCTTCCTGTGTTCCCTCTCTAACTGTGTTTCTCTCTGTCAAATAAATAAATAAAATCTTTAAAAAGAATAACATTTGCATGTACTGGAAATACTCTTGCAATACTCAGTTTATTGTGGTGGTCTGGAACTGAACTCACAATATATCCAAGGTATGCCTATAGTTCGTACTGAATGAAGCATCAGATTTATTTCTCAGCATCATTATATAAACTTTAAAATTATTGATGAACACTGGGTGTTATATGCAACTAATGAATCATTGAACACTACATCAAAAACTAATGATGTGATTGCCTGGGTGGTTCAGTCAGTTAAGTGCCTGCCTTTGGCTCAGGTCATGATCCCAGGGTCCTGGGATGAAGTTCTGTATTGAACTCCTAGCTCAACATGGAGCCTGCTTCTCCCTCTGCCTGCTGCTCCCCCTGTTTGTGAGCTACCTCTTTCACTCTGTCTCTCTCTCCCTCCCTCTGTTTCTCTCCCTCTCTCACTTCCCCCGACAAATAAATTAATAAAATCTTTAAAAAAATAATAAAATAAAAGATAAAAAATGCTAATGTCCTATATGTTGGCTAACTGACCATAATAAATAAATAAATAAATAAATAAATAAATAAGCAAAGAAAAAATCTGAAAGAAAAAATAAAGAAAAGTATTGAAAGATTATTATAGCCCGATACCCAACAAATTCATAATTTTCTTAGGGTTTCTGCTGGAATTTTAAAAAGAAACATTACTTTTAGACTAGTAATATTAATATTTTGGTTTAGAGATCAAGTGGTATCAGCATATGGGAGTCAAAGTTTGAAAATTAGGCATTTTCAAGGGGTCACAAAAATGGCAGAGGAGTAGGGGATTCTGTTTCAACTAGTTCCCTGAATTGAGCTTGATATCTACTAGACCACTCTGAACACCTGCAAAATCAGCCTGCAATGTAAGAAGATATATCTGGATCTCTACAAAGGAATATCTCCCATGCTTGGTTTTGAGGTATGAAGTGGGGAAACATAGTTATGTGGACAGATATCAGAAGAAAAGTAGAAGGGGGAGGGAGCCTCTGGGATCCTGCACCATGGAGCGCAAAGGCCTCCCAAGCTGGGGACCAGGCACACACTCACAAACCAGTTGCAGTGGGAAACAGACTGTAGGGCAGCACCCCAGACTGAAACCTCAAGCTGTGCGGGTGCACATGTGAACTAGGGGTGGCGGGTAGTTTTAGAAGCACAAAGGACAGAGATGTGCCTGGACCTGGGAGCAAGAACTGGGAGTGCTGCTGCAGGGAGCACAAACCAGAACACTGAGGTTTTTAGCAGTAAAGACAGAAATGAAGACAGTATGGCCTGGAGAGCTCACTGAGGAACATACCGTGATCTCTCTCCTCTGAGAGAAGTTTGGATATGATCACTTCTGCTCTTACTCTTGGAAGAGACATGGAAAACCTCCAGGGAAAGTCTTCAGAGAACAACCCCCCCCCCAAAAAAAAAAACAAAACTGGTTGTCACTGAGCCCATGCCCCCCAAAATGGGACAGGGTATCTTTGCCCAAACAATGTTGCCTGAGTAACAGCAGAGCAGACCCTTCCCACAGAAGACAGGCTAGAAGAACAAGAGGCCAACACCCTAAGGTCCATATAAACAGGTGCATCCTGCTTGTCTATCCAACAAGAAGATCCAGCAGTTGTAAATATCTATGCTCCCAAACATGGGAACAGCCAACTACCTAAGCCAACTCTTAACCACAATAAAGAGATTGATGATAATATGTTAATAGTAGGAGACATCAACACTCCACTTTCAGCAACAGAAAGATCATATAAGCAGAAAATCAACAAAGAAACAAAAGCTTTGAAAGACACACTGGACCAGATGGACCTCAGAGATATATATAGAACATTCTAAAACCCTAAAACAATAGAATACTCATTCTTCTCAAGCAGGCATGGAACTTTCTCCAGAATAAACCACATACTGGGTCACAAATCAAGTCTCAACTGATACCAAAAGACTGAGGTTATTCCCTGTATATTCTCAGACCATGGTGTTTTGAAACTGGAACTCAATAACAAGAAAAAGTTTGAAAGAAATTCAAACACTTGGAAGCTAAAGACCATCCTGCTTAAAAATGTTTGGATCAACCAGAAAATCAAAGAACTTAAAAAAAAAAAAAAGGAAACCAATGAGAACAAGAGCACATTGTTCCAAAGCCTATGGGATATGGCAAAAGCAGTCCAAAGGAGGAAATACATTGCCATCCAAGTCTTACTCAAAAAAATTGAAAAATCCCTATACACAAACTGCTTTTACACCTTAAAGAACTGGAGAATCAACAACAAATTAAGCCTAACCCATGCACAAAAAGAGAAATGATTAAGGTTAGAGCAGAGATCAATGAATCAGAAATAAGAAATACAATAGAACACATCAGTGAAACTAGAAACTTGTTTTTTGAAAGAATTAATAAAATCTATAAACCACTGGCTAGACTTATCCAAAAGAAAAGAGAAAGGACCCAAATTAATACAATTATGAATGAAAGGGGAAAGATCACAACTAATACCAAGGAAATAGAAACATTTATCAGAAATTATTGCCAACAGGTATATGACAATACATTAAGCAACCTGGAAGAAGTGGATGCATTCCTGGAAACCTATAAACTACCAAGACTGAAACAAGAAGAAACTGACAACCTGAATGGACCTATAACTAGCAATTAGATTGAAGCAGTGATCAAAAACCTCCCAAAAAACAAGAGTTCAGGACCTGATGGATTCCTGAGGGAATTCTACCAAACATTCAAAGAAGAAATAATATCTATTCTCTTGAAGCTGCTTCAAAAAATAGAAACAGAAGGAAAACTTCCAGACTCTTTCCATAAGACCAAAATTACCTTGATCTCCAAACCAGACAAAGACCCCATCACAAAGGAGAATTTCAGACCAATATTCCTGATGAATATGGATGCCAAAATTCTCAGCAAGATCCTGATTAATAGGATCCAACTGTACATTGAAAAGATTATCCACCACGACCAGGTGGGATTTATCCCTGGGATGCAAGGGTTATTCAACACTTGCAAATCAATCAATGTGATAGAACACATAAATAAGAGAACAGACAAGGACCACATGGTCTTCTCAATTTATGCAGAAAAAGAATTTGACAAAATACAACACCCTTTCCTGTTTAAAACTCTTCAGAGTACAGGTAAAAAGAGAACATTCCTCAACTTCATAAAATCCTTCTGTGAAAAATCCACATTGAATATCATTCTCAATGGGGAAAAGCGGAGAGCCTTTACATTGAGATCAGGAACACGACAAGGATGCCCATTCTCACCACTATTGTTCAGCACAGTACTAAAAGTTCTAGCAACAGCAATCAGACCAAAAAAAAAAAAAAAAAGGAAATAAAAGCTATTCAAATAGGCAAAGAAGAAGTCAAACTTTCTCTTTGCAGATGGCATGATATTTTATGTGGAAAACCCAAAAGACTCCACCCCCAATTACTAGAACACATACAGCAATTCAGTAATGTGGGAGGATACAAAACCAATGCACAGAAATCAGTTGCTTTCTTATACAATGACAATGTAACTGTAAAAAGAGAAATTAGAGAATCAATTCCATCCACAATAACACAAAAGCCATAAGAAACCTTGGAATAAACCTAACCTAAGGGATAAAGGATCTATGCTCTGGGAACTAGAGAACAACCATGAAAGAAACTGAAGAAGACACAAAAAGATGGAAAAACATTCTGTGCTCATGGACCAGAAAAATAAGCATTGTTAAAATGCTTATGCTTCCCTGAGTAATCTATACTTTCAACACCATTCCACTAAAAATACCAACAGCATTTTTTAAATTTCTGGAAAAGCAGTCCTAAAATTTGTATGGAACCAGAAAAGATCCCAAATCACCAAGGAAACATTGAAAAAGGAAAACAAAGCTGGGAGCATCACATTGCCTGATTTCAAGCTATATTACAAAGTTGTGATCACCAAGACACATGGTACTGCCACAAAAACACATAGACTGGTGGAACAGAATAGAGAGCCCATATATGGATCCTCCACTCTATGTTCAACTAATCTTCCACAAAGCAGGAGAAAATATCCAATGGAAAAAAGACAGTCTCTTCAATAAATGGTGTTGGGAAAATTGGAGAGCTATCTACAGAAGAATGAAACTCACTCATTCTCTTACACCATACACAAAAATAAACTGTAAATGGATGATAGAAATCAATATGAGACAAGAATCCATTAAAATCCTAGAGGAGATCATAGGCAATATCTGGCCACAGCAACTTCTTTCAAGACATGTCTCCAAAGACAATGGAAGCAAAAGCAAAAATGAACTTTTGGGACTTCATCAAAATAAAAAGTTTCTGCACAGCAAAGGAAATAGTCAACAAAACAATGAGGCAACCCATGGAATGAGAGAAGATATTTGCAAAATGACACTACGGACAAAGGTCTGATATCCAAGATCTATAAAAACTTCTCAAACTCAACACCCCAAAATAAATAATCAAGTCAAAAAATGGGCAGAGAACATGAACAGACACTTCTCAAAAGAAGACATACAAATGGCAAAAACCAACACATGAAAAAATGTTCATTGTCATTAGCCATCAGGGAAATTCAAATCAAAATGACATGGAAATACCACCTTACACCCGTTAGAATGAAAAAAAATTGACAAGGCAAGAAACAACAAATGTTGGACAGGTTGTGAAAACAGAACCCTCTTACACTGTTGTTGGGAATGTAGGTTGGTGTAGCCACTTTGGGAAACAGTATGGAGGTTCCTCAAAAATTAAAACTAGAGCTACCTGATGACTCAGCAATTGCACTACTGGGTATTTACCCCAAAGATACAGATGTAGTGGCAAGAAGGGCCATATGCACCCCAATGTTCATAGCAGCAATGTCCACAATAACCAAACTGTGGAAGGATGTGCCAAGATGCCCTTCACCAGTCGAATGGATAAAGAAGATGTGGTCCATATATACAATGGAATATTACTCAGTGAAATAAATCAAGCAGAGAAAGTCAATTATCATGTGATTTCACTTATTTGTGGAAAATAAGGAATAGCCCAGAAGACATTAGGAGGAGGAAGGGAAAAATGAAGGGGGGCGTAAATCAGAGAGGGAGACAAACCATGAAAGATTATGGACTCCTGGAAACCAACTGAGGGTTTTAGAGAGGAGGGGTATTGGGGGGGGGTTAACCTGGTGATAAATATTAGAGAGGGCATGTACTACACAGAGCACTGGGTGTTATTTGCAAACAATGAGTCATGGAATCAAAAACTAATGATATACTGATGATGACTAACATAATATAATAAAAAAAAAGATAGGCATTTTTCTAACCTAAAATTAGATCTAAGATGGACATTTTGCTATTAGGTGATATATATGTCTTTTTATTTACTTACTTATTTTAAAATTATTTTGAAAAATAAATAATTTCAGAATTTATTAACAGGTATTTTATTTGCTTGTAAATTACAATATGCATTGAGTATTTCATGATTCTAAATGCTAGGTACTGAATATTTGTGTACGGTCAAGATTCATAATATGGAGGTCCTAATCCTCAATGTGATAGTATCTGGATGTAGGGTCTTTGAGAGATAACTATATTCAGGTAAAGTCATAAAGATAGATCCCCCAACATGGGACTGGTACCATTATAGAAGAGGAGATGACCAGAGATCTCTCTCTCTTCCATATGAAAATTCAGAAAGAAGGCAGTGTCTGAATCTGAAAAATAGCTCTCTCTAAATACAGAATCTGCTGGCACCCTGAGTTTGGACTTAACACAATCAAGAACTGAGGGAAATGTGTGTTGTTTAAGATATCCAGACTATAGCACTTTAATATAGGCATTCAAACTGACAAAAACATTCTCTTTTCTTCATTCTAAAAATAGAAGTACCTTTTTTTCTTGGTGTATCTCTCTGGATGGAGTGTCATGTGACAAATCACTAGAAAAAACAGACAAAAAGACAAACAAAAAAAACGCTCTGCCTCGATGTATCCGGTTCTTAGACTAACATTAGAATCAGATATCTGAGGTGAAGGACTATAAATTTGTCACTGCAGTGATAGACTAAATCTGGATTTCTCCTGTGTTATTCTTTAATGCAGAGATGTTTTAACCGCCAGGGTGCTTCACTGTAAATCCTAGAAATAATCTCTACCCATATCAAATAAATTAAACTGATTGTTTATGATTGTTTTTGACTCTTGGTCTTAACTTTTAATTTTTTAATAAAATAAATAAATAAAAACAGCCCAAAGGTATTTAAAGTTTTGTTTTTTTTTTTAATGTGTAAGTCTCCAAAGCACTTCTGCCTTACATTACTATCATGTAATTATTCTTAACAGGAGAATAAGTTTAATCTAAAATGTTTGCCAGTAGTGAACATAGCTGAGGAAGCAGCTGACAAATATTTGATCTTTGGGTCTCTCACTTGATATATATATATATATATATATATAGATATATATATATTTTTATTTTATTTTATTTTTTTTTTTACCCAGACCCAATGCAGCTGATAGCATTGTTCTAAGTGTACCTCTTTTTACAGAATCAGTCCACTAGAAATATATCAGTACATTTTCTTCTCTCCTTGTACCTTGGAACAAATAACTCGGGAAAACACATCATTTTTTATTTGTTTTGTTTCAGATTATGGGTCTGTCATTTGGGTAGATTAAGAAATATGACAAATATGAATAATAAACAATAATATTGTAATATATAAAATGTCACATGATGATTGCATTATATATAATGGGAATATATATTAATAATATCATTTAATCAAAAGTTTGTGTTTTTAGGGACATCTGAGTGGCTCCATCAGTTAACTGTCTTTGATTCAAATCATGATCCCTGGGTTCCAGACCAGGCCTGCATTGATCCCTCTGCTCAATGGAGAGCCTCCTTCTCCCTCTCCTCTGTGCTCTTGTTCCTGCTCTCTATCACTGTCTCTGTCCCTCTCTCTCCAATAAATCAATAAAATCTAAAAAAAGAAAAGAAAAAGAAAGTTTATATTTTTAGGGATATGAATCAAAAGCAACCTAAAGTAATCTAATGTGTGCAACCAGAAGAAGTCAAGGTAACCAGTAGTCTCAGAGACAAACCATGGCAAAGGTGCCAATAAATTCTTAATAAGTGCTTCAAAGCTGTGAGAGTCATAAAATGATTCTTGGGAGGAACAGACAACAAAGAAGGACTATAGGGAATTGGAAGCAGTAAGGCTGCAGAAGTCAAGATGTGGCAGCTTTAATGCAAAAGTGGATGTGATGGCAATTCATCCCCAGTACAATATTTTGTCAGGACATTCTTCTGATCTTTGCTTTATTATCCCTTCTTATTCATTTAGGCTTACCAGTTGTCATTATTCTTCCAACTGTTATATGGCACTATCATCCCTCTACTCTTGTTACTCACCCTAGGTGCTCATTCCTGCAAATTGCTATCTGCCCAATTGTGCTTTCATGGTAGTACTCGCACATTAAGTAATGTAAATCCTTCTTGTATACATCTTTCCTGGGTAAAGAATAGTGACTTGCCAAATTTGAGCTCAGAGGTAAAATCAAGGAAAATATTGCAGCTGATTAAAGAACAAAGGGGCTGTGACTTAAGATGACTCCCAGACATTGATTCAGAGGTGAGGGTACAAATTTTAGGCAAGAGGTCGAGACCAAATATCAGCATGAACTTGCATCAGTTTTGCATCAGTACTGGTTTGGAAATATTTACTGGGCACTTACCATGGGCTAAACACAATTCTAAGTTTGGGGAATATAGCAGTGAGTAAGATATACGCAATCTGCTGGCATGGGGCTTACATTCTAGTGTGGGAAGACAATGAACTACTGAATAACTAGTTAATTTTTATCATTGATGACTATTACAAAGAAAATGAAATAGGGCAATGGTATTGTCTTGGCAGGGATGAGTCACTGTGTGTAGAGGAAAAGTGAGGTGGTATTTTTAATATCCACTGGTCAAGATAGCCCTTTCTGAGAAGCTGACATTTGAGCAGATTATCTGAATGAAGTGAGAGTACAAACCATGAACATTCAGGGGCGCTTCTCTTGAAGATCAAGTACAAATGTCCTAAGGTAGAAGCTTTCTTTGCAGATTCAAAGAGGCAAGTGTGACTAGACTACCATGAGCCAGGCAGATATGAGGTGGAAGGGAGTTTAAAGAAGTAAGCCATGTTAAAAACCTTGGGTTTTATGCTAAATCTGATGACAAGTGATTGAAGATTAAGATTTAAACTAAAATCTGTTGTTTATTAAAACCCTGAGGAAGAAACAACACAGATATACATTGGAGTCATCTCCTGGGTGGTATTCATGGTAAGATATTATAAAGAGGAACACTCCATAAAGTTTTGATCTAAAATTGAGCTAAATTTCAGCAAACTTAGATATTTATAAAAATACTAGTGATATCATTTTGAAGGAATTAGCACAGGAGATAAGTTCCACTAGTCTTTTCAGCTTAAGACTTTTTTTTTCCACTGACAATCAAGTGTAACATAGAACTCATACTATAAAGAGAACTGTTTTCTTCTTTGGTGTCCTGATATAGTCTGGGTTTTACAGTGATCCCTTAGTTGAAAGATCAGTAAAGAAGCTATTGCAGCCATCAAAGGAGAGAAAACAGTGTCTTGACAAAGGAGAGCAATATTAGAGATGAAAAGAAATCCATTGTTTCAGGTGAAGCTCTTAAGATTTGTGATAGATTTAGTCTGGGATGAAGTGAGGACTGATAGACCTAAAACAGAAGATGAGCTCTTTGAGGTATGAGTCTAGTAAGAATGCAAAGTTTTGCCTAGTGGGAAAAACACTTGTTCAAAATGGTTTTGTTTTTTGTTTGTGTGTTTGTTTGTTTTGTTTTGTTTCATTGTTGCTGTAGAGAGAACAGCACTTGCATCTTTTCTAAGTGCATCTACTATAGGAAATAAGATTGGTTTGTAGTACAGGTTAGAAGATGGAATTGAGAAATAGTGCAACAGTGAAAGCTCAGTCATATTTGTTCCTTCCTCACAGAGAAAGCGTAAGAACACTGAAGACTTATACAACAACCTAGTATTTGCCCACCATCCCATATCAGAAGCATCTTCCTTGTCTTTTCTCATAAAGACATGCATAGATCATGTGTAGAACTTTGTGACTATTTGTATAAAGAACTGGTCTTGATGATCATTTTGACTACATTTCATGTGTTTGAAAAAACAGATTTGGAGCCTAGGAAGAGGCAGTCTTCCATTAGTTAAAGGAAAGGGAGAAGGCTTTGTAATGTGCCAGAGTCTATTCCTGATTAAGGGATGTGCCTGCCCACAGTACACCCAAATTAAACTTCTGTAATACCATTTTAATTATATGCCACACAGACAGAGGCTTTGTTTACTCAATTCAGTTTATTTAATGTCAAGTAGGGATAAAGTGAGTACATGCTTCTTGATAAAGATTATGGTGACATATAAAAATAAATGCAATCATATCTCATCATTCAGTGAGCATTTTCAAATGTTCTGGCAAAAAATATATAAAACTTAAATGTTAATTTACTACTTAAACCAAAAGACACACAAATTGAGGAAAACAGTTTTTTTACAATCTTACCATTTTAAAAGTTTTATTTTTACCCACTCTTCTCTGTATTTACATTAGAAACAATATAGCTCTCTTTAGTGAAGGCGACATCACAGCTTGAGGGACAATCTTTATGTGGAAATAAAAATGCTAAGTTAAAATATTCATAATATACAAAAAGAATAGACATGTGGATAGAAGCAATCTATGTTTGGAATGTTTCTGGTCTTCTGTAATATCTTCATATTTTCTTTCATTCTTGCTATCTTCATTTAAGCTAGACTATAACTTACATGTAGTCCTCTAAACATGATTATAAGTTTAATTTTGACCAAGGAAATCTGTGTAGGCTATACTGCATAGGCTCTCCTTTGCTCTGAAACACTTTGAAGCCACCATCTTTCTCCTGGAATTTACAGATCCTAACTGGTCACCTGCTTTCAGTCTTATCTCTTTTAACCACACAACAGCTAGAATGATCTTTTTAAAGATTTTATTTATTTGACAGAGAGAAACACAGCCAGATAGGGAACACAAGCAGGGGGAGTGAGAGAGGGATAAGCAGGCTTCCCTCTGAGCAGGGAGCCCGATGTGGGGCTTGATCCCAGGACTCCGGGATCATGACCTTAGCTGAAGGCAGATACTTAAGGACTGAGCTACCCAGGCACCCTAGAATGATCTTTTTAAAAAGCTAAACATCTAACTTTTATGCTTGAAACTATCCCCAGGTATTTTCCATTTTACACTGCAGATTGAACAAAAATGCTTATATTTTATTTGTTCTTTTTTGGAAGTCCCCCATAAATGCTGCAAAGAAAAGTCTTTAATTTTATTAATCCAAAAAGAGAGAAAGAGGAGAGAAAGCATGTGAGATAATTTTGAATAAAGAGCAGACGATTAAATGACAAATGAATTATGTTTGCTGTTTCTCTGCTGTGCTGAGTGCAGATGGGATGCCAAGATGAAGAACCCCAGAGAGCCTCAAAAATTAGAGTGTGATCACCTCTGAAGGTGGAGTTCTAGGAGAGGACTAATAATAATTGCATTACTTTAGAACCTGGTTTGAGAATAGCTTGGCTAGGTCCCCTACCCTAGTCTCCACAGAGAGGCAACCTCTTATCCCCTACATTAGCAGAAATGAGATGTTTGATTTCTGAGGCAGTTAAATGATAAATGTCTGGACTGCCTAAAAAAAAAAAGACCCAGGATCATTGCTATGGAGCAAACTAGTACAGATTGGAACAGGGAGATGTTAGGCAACAGGAAGTATGTCAAAAGCAAAAAAAAAAAAAAAAAAAAAAAAAAAAAAAAAAAAAAAAAAAAAAAAAAAAAAAAAAAAAAAAAGATATTAATAGATGAGTGTATTTTTTTTTAAATATTTTATTTATTTGACAGAGAGAAACAGAACCAGAGAGGGAACACAAGCAGGGGGAGTGAGAGAGGGAGAAGCAGGCTTCCCGCTGAGCAGGGAACCCGATGTGGGACTCAATCCCAAGTCGCCGGGATCATGACCTGAGCCGAAGGCAGTTGCTTAACCAACTGAGCCACCCAGGCGCCCTTGTATTTTTGTTTTGTTTCGGCTTTTTCATTTAGGGAGTTTTAGAGTTCTTTTGTAGAATTATGCAAATAACAAAGGAAAAAACAGCAAGAAAATGTGGACTTCTAAAAAAACAAAATTTCAGGGAAGAAAGTATGAAACTTTGCTTTTCGACAAAAATGTATATAGTCATAATTATACAATCATTGAATATTAATATCACTAATATTAAGATTGTGGGAGGATGAAGAGAGAGAAAGCATGAACAAATATCTGTGTGTATGTGTAAAAGGGTATAAAGAATTAAACCCTAATCTTGTGTAACAGAAGTCAATAGATTGTATAAATAACTTTAAAATGCTAAAATTATAGTAGAAACATGCTATATAGAGTTCGAAGTGAATACAGTTGAGTACCTAAAACAATGAGAAGAGTAGAGGTGAAGTAGGCATTGCTACATTTTGCTGTCAGCCTTGACAGGATGTTTGACTTTTGAAATCATGTACATTTACAATCTGATAAAAAATAAAATTGCATTTAAAATAAAACAATCCCCCATTTTCTAATGTAATGTTTATGAAATATACCCACCTACTGTAGTTTGTGTATACCTGCCAGTCTCTGTTATCTCATCTATTCTCATTCATTCATATTTTAGCTATGATATAGCTCCTCATGTTCCTGCTCCTCATTTTGAGAATATGCCAAGTTCAGTCCTGCTGGGTAGGCTGTGCCTTCAAATCTCCACCTGGTCAACCATCTTATTTTGAACTTAGTTAAAATACCATCCTTCTAAGGATACACTCTCTGACCAGTCACTCCATAAGTTATTAATACTGTCTAACACTGCCCTTCTTGAGAGGGGACTGTGTAAGAGGTCCAAACCTTGAACATGCTCAAATATAGTCATTTCAGCACAGAACTATATTTTGTAAAAAATAAAGCAAAATTTCATAAAGTAAAAAAAAAATATCTTTAAAACTCCCAGGGTTCATTTATGAGCCTTTATAGAGTATCCCCTGTGTTTTAGCATTAATCTGCACTACAGGTAATTGAAAGGAAACAAACCAGTTATCTGCAGAGACAGTTTAGTTCAGATCTGCTTCTCTAAGTGATATCCAAGTGAAAGGAAGCCAATAAAATTTCTTTAAAAACTTTGGGGATTTGACTAGTGCTGTAGTTATATACTACTGCATAACAAATTACCCCCAAACTTAGTGGCTTAAAAAGAGCACCTATGATCTTATACTCTCTGTGTTTCAGATGTTCAGGAGTTGCTTAGCTTGGTGATTGGCGTAAGATTTCTTGAGGTTGTAATCAAGATGTTAGCCAGGACTGCTAACAGGCATCCAGCAATTTAACTCGTCTGGAAGATTTATTTCCAAGCTCATTCACTGGCATAGGTGTTTGTTCCTTGCAAAATGGGCTTCTGGGCAGGATTGCTTTACTGTCCTCATAGTATGGCACTGGGCTTTCACTGGAGTGAGCCAAAGGAAAAGAGCAAAAGAAAAGTTATAATGCCTCTTATGACTTATCCTCGGAAATCACACTGTGTTATTTCTGCCACATTCTATTCAGTACAAAAAGTCACAAAGAATATTCTGCACTCAAAGGGAAGAAAAGTAAACTTCACCTCCTGAAAGGAAGAGTATCAAAACACTTGTGGGCATATTTTAAAATTATCAAACCCACTACATGCCTATATTATATTAATTATTTATGATTTTACCTAGTAACATGGCATTCCCTAGTAATAAATATTACAAGAATGCACAAAGACATAACTGAAGGGCAACATTTTAGTCCTTCTGCCTTTGGAAGGCAGCTAATATTCATGGAATACTTACTGCATGTCATTGTATTGGATTCTTAATATTTGTTTTCTGATTTAATCTCCTCACCGCTTTGTAAATTGGATATTATTTTCATTGACTATGAGAACAATGACTTTGATAGATATTGACTTTCTCAAGAACATACTTTAGGTAGAGTATTAGACTGAAATAAATTATATATTCTATTTGCTTTGCTTTGGTGGAATCACACTAGGGATTTCATCCAATCTGGCTACAGACAAGTTTTGTTTGATACACATAATGCTTTATCATGTTAAAAAATTAGTTTACCATATTTAAAAATTGGGAGACTTCAAAGGAAATCCAAAATCCATATTTTGGTCTTTGTTATTTTTATTTACTTATTTTTATTGTTCCTTTTTTCTAACTGAAGAAAAATTAATATACAATGTTAGTTTCAGATGCATGACATAATACGCATTTATATGCATTACAAAATGGTCACATCCACTTACCATCTGTCACCATGCAAAGTTGTTACAGTGTATTGCTGACTATATGCCCTATACTGTACATTACATTGCATCCCTGTGTCTTAATTACTTTATGACTGGAATATGGTACCTCTTAATCCCCATCACCTATTTCATCCAAACTCCCACTTCCCTAACCTTCTGGAAAATTATCACTTTGTTCTCCATATCAATGAGTCTGTTCTTGTTTTGTTTTTTAGATTCTACATTTAAGAGAAGTCATATGTATTGGTCTTTGCAGGATTGATTTCATTTAGGGTCAAGTACTCTGGGTCCATCCACATTGTCACAAATGGCAAGATTTTTTTTTTAATGATTGAGTAATATTACATTGTACATTTCCACTGTGTCTCCTTTACCCATTCATCTGTTGATGGACATTTAGGTTGTTTCTGTGTCATGACTATTATAAATAATGCCGCAGTTAACATAGGGGTGCATATGTGTTTTTGAATCACTCTTTTTATTTTATTTTATTTTTTTAAGGTTTTATTTATGTATTTGGCAGAGAGAAACACAGCTAGGGAGCAGGAGGAGTGAGAGAGGGAGAAGCAGGCTTCCTGCTGAGCAGGGAGCCCGATGCGGGGCTCAATCCCAGGACTCTGGGATCATGACCTGAGCAAAAGGCAGACGCTTAATGACTGAACCTCCCAGGTGCCCCTCTTTTCATTTTCTTTGCATAAATACCTAGAAGTGGAATAGCTACATCACATGGTAGTTCTATTCTTCTTCTTCTTTTTTTTTTTTTTTAAGATTTTATTTATTTGACAGAGAGAAACACAGCCAGAGAAGGAACACAAGCAGGGGAGCGAGAGAGGGAGAAGCAGGCCTCCCCCCGAGCAGGGAGCCCGATGTGGGGCTCAATCCTGGGTCTCGGGGATCATAACCTGAGCCGAAGGCAGTCACTTAACCACCCGAGCCACCCAGGCACCCCTGTTCTATTATTTTTTTTTTAAGATTTTGTTTATTGATTTGACAAAGAGAGAGTCAGAAAGAGAGGGAACACAAGCAGGGAGTAGTGGGAGAGGGAGAAGCAGGCTCCCGACTGAGCAGGGAGCCCAATGTGGGCCTCAATCCCAGGACCCCAGAATCATGAACTGAGCTGAAGACCGATGCTTAACAACTGAGCCACCTAGGCACCCCTCTATTTTTAATTTTTAGAAAACCAATACTATTTTTCATTGTGACAGCATTGATTTACATTCCCATAAACAGTGCACAAGTGTTCCGTTTCCTCCACCTCCTTTTAATCCTTGTTATTTTTTTTGTCATTTTGAAAAGAGCCACTGAGACAGGTCTGAGGTGATATCTCACTATGGTTTTGATTTGCATTTCCTTCATGATTACTGATGTTGAGCATCTTTTCAAGGGTCTGTTGGCTGTCTGTATATAACTTTAGGAAAATACTTATTCAGATTTTCTGCCCATTTTTTAAATCAGATTGATTGCTTATTTGATATTGGTTTTTGAGTTCTTTATATATTTTTGGATGGTAACCACTGATTGGGTATATCATTTACAAATATCTCCTCCCATTAATACATTACATTTTCTTTTGGTTAATGTTTTCTTTGCTATGCTAAAGCTTTTTACTTTGATATGGTCCTGTTTTTTGTTGTGTTGTTTTTGTTTTGTTTTGTTTTAATTTTTGTTTTTATTTCCCTAGCCTGAAGATAGAGAGTTAAGAAATATATGTATCACTAAGACCAATGTCAAAGAGCTTATTACCTGTTTTTTTTTCTAGGAGTTTTATAGTTTCAGGCTTAAAGCTTTAATCCATTTTGTTTATTTTTATATATGATGTTAGAAATTAGTCCATTTTCCTTCTTTAGCATGTAGTTGTCTAGTTCTCCCAATGCCATTTATGGAAGACACTGTCTTTTCTCCATTGTACATTTCTTGCCTCCTTTGTTATAGACCGGTTGACCATATAAGCATTGGTTTATTTCTTGGCTCTCTATTCCGTTCCATTTATCTGCTGGGTCTGTTGTTGTGCCATAATGTTTTGATTACTATGGCTTTGTAATATAGTTTGAAATTCAGGAATATGGTACCTGTGGCTTTGTTCTTCATTCCCAAGATTGTTTTAGCTATTTTGTGTTTTTTGTGCTTCCATACAAATTTTAGGATTATTTATTCTAGTTTTGTGAAAATATATATGTTGGTAGTTTGATAGGGATTGTATTGAACCTGTAGACTGCACGGATAGTACAGACATTTTAATAATATTAATTTTTCCAGTCTATGAGCATAATTTACCTTTCCATTATTTGTGTCAACTTGTGTCATCAGTGTCTTAGAATTTTCAGAGTATGTCTTTGACTTTGTTGATTTAGTTTATTCCTCTATATTTTACTCTTATAATGTCAGTATAAATGGGATAATTTCCTAAATTTCTTTTTCTGATAATTCATTATTAGTATATAGAAACACAATAGATATGTATCTATTTACTTTATATTGTGCAACCTTACTGAATTCATTTATTAGTTCTAATAGCTTCAGAGGTTCTTTTTTTTTTTATTGTTACTTAAATTTTTTTTTTCCAGTGTTCCAAGATTCATTCCCCATTCCCTACACCCAGTGATCCACGCTTTAGGTGACCCCAGTACCCACCACCAGGCTCTTTTTTTTAACATATAATATTATGTCATTTAAAAATAGTAACAGTTTTACTTTTTCCTTAACAATTTTTTTACTTCACCTTAATACTTTGAATTACTTTTTTTCTTTTTCTTTAATTACAAGAAACCAACTTTATTATTTTTTAAATTTCAATTCCAGTGTAGTTAATATATAGTGTTATATTAGATTCAGGTGTACAATGTAGTGATTCAGCAATTCTATACACTATTCAGTGCTTCTCATGATAAATGTACTCTTAATCTCCTTCACTTTTTTCATTCATCCCCCCACCCACCTTAGCTCTGATAACCAGTTTGTTCTTTATAGTTAGGATTCTCTTTTTTGGTTTGTCTCTTTATTCTTTGTTTTTATTTGTTCATTTTGTTTCTTAAGTTACACATAAGAATAAAATCATATGATATTTGTCTTTCTCTGACTGGCTTATTTCCCTTAGCACTGTAATCTCTAGATCCATCCACATTGTTGTAAATGGAAGGATTCCATCCTCTTTTTTATTGCTGAGTAGTATTCCATGGTATGTATGTACACATGTATGCATATACACACACACACACACACTCTGCATTATCTTTATGCATTCATTTATTAATGGACACGTGGGCTGCTTTCATAATTTGGCTATTATAAATAATGCTTAAGTAAATGTAAGGATGCATGTATCTTTTTGAATTAGTGTTTTCATATTCTTTGGGTAAATACCCAGAAGGAGAATTACTGGATTATATAGTAATTTTATTTTTAATTTTTTGAGGACATTACATACTGTTTTTCATGGTGGCTGCACCAGTTTTTATTCCCATCAACAATGCACAGGTTTTTTTTTTGTTTTCCCAACATCTTTACCAGCACTTGTTGTTTCTTGTGTTCTTGATTTTAACCATTCTGACTTACATTTCACTGATGGTTATTGATATTGAGCATCTTTTCATGTGGCTGTTGTTCGTATGTATGCCTTCTTTGGAGAAATGTCTGTTGCTGTCTTATGCCCATTAATTGGATTATGTCTGGGTTTTTCTTGGTGCTGAGTTGCCTAAGTTATTTATACATTTTGAATACTAATGCTTTATCAGTTATGCCATTCATAATGATCTTCTCCCCTTCAGTAGGAATTGTTTTAGTTTTACTCTTTTTTTTTCACTGTGCAGAAGCGTTTTATTTTGATGCCATCCCAATAGTTTATTTTTTCCTTGTTTCACTCCAGGATACATATCTAGAAAAATGGTGCTCTGGCCAATGTCACAGAAATTGCTGCCTGTGCTCTGTACTAGGATTGTTATGCTCTCAGGTCTCATTTTTAGATTCCTAAGCCATTTTGAGTTTATTTTTATGTATTAGGTAAAAAAAAAAAGTGGTCCAGTTTCATTCTTTTCCACGTAGCTGTCTAGTTTTCCTAACAAAGAAGGATGATAAACTTTGTTTTTCTTTGTTTTTTTCATGTCTTGTTGAAGAGACTATCGTTTTCCCATTGCCTATTTTTGCCTCCTTTGTTGAAGATTACTTGAGCATATAATCATAGGTTCATTTCTGGGTTCTCTGTTCTGTTGATCTAAGTATCTATTTTTTTTTAAGATTTTATTTATTTATTTGACAGAGAGAGAGAGAGAGATCACAAGTAGGCAGAGAGGTAGGCAGAGAGAGAGGAGGAAACTGGCTACCTGATGAGCAGAGAGCCTGATGTGGGCCTCGATCCCAAGACCCTGAGATCATGACCTGAGCTGAAAGCAGAGGCTTTAACCTACTGAGCCACCCATGTGCCCCTGAGTGTCTATTTGTGTGTGTGTACCATATTGTTTTGATTACTACAGATTTATAGTATACCTTGAAATCTGGGATTGTGGTACTTCCAGTTTTGTTCTTTGTTTTCACGATTGCTTGGGTGTTTTGGGGGTCTTTTATGGTTCCATACAAATTTTAGGATTGCTTGTTCTGGTTCTGCAAAAAATGCTGTTGGTATTTTTTGGGGTAGTATAGACATTTTAACAGCATTTGTTCTTTCATTCCATGAGCATGGAAACTCCCTATTTCTTTGTTCTGTTTTCAATTTCTTTCATCAGTGTTTTATAGTTTTCAGAGTACAGGTCTTTCAACTCTTTGGTTAAATTTGTTAGGTATTTTATTATTTTTGATGCAATTAAAATGGTATTGCTTTCTTAATTTCTCTTTCTGCTGCTTCATTATTTTTGTACAGAAATGTAACCGATTTCTGTATATTGATTTTGTATCCTACAACCTTACTGAATTCATTTATATATATACAATATTTTCTCATCTGCAAATATTGAAGTTTTATTTTTTTTGCCCTTTCATTTCTTTTGTCTGGTTTCTATGGCTAGGACTTCCAGTATTATATTGAAAAAAGGGTGAAAATGAATGCCCTGGTTTTGTTCCTAAACTTAGGAGAAAGTTCTGCTTTTCCTTCATTAAGTCTAATATTAACTGTGGGTTTCTCTTATAAGGCCTTTTTATGTTGAGGTATGTTCCTTCTAAACCTACTATGTTGAGAGTTTTATCATGAATAGATTCTGTACTTTAAGTGTTTATTCTCCATTTGTTGAAATGACCATATGGTCATTTTTATCCTTTTTATCCATATTTATCCTTTCTTTTCTTGATGTTGTGTGCCACTTTGATTAATTTGCAAATACTGAACCACCCTCACATCACAGGAATAAATCCCACTCCATTGCAGTAAATGACTTTTCATGAATTGTTGGTTTGTATTTGCCAATATTTTGATGAGGATTTTTGCCTATATAATCATCAGAGATATTGGCCTGTAATTTTCTTTTTTTTAGTGGTATCTTTATCTGGTTTTGGTATCAGGGTAATGCTAGCCTCAAAGTATGACTTTGGAAGGTTTCCTTTCTCTTCTATTTTTTTTTTGGGGGGGGGATAGTTTGAAAAAAATTGGCATTAACTTTTCTTTAAAAATTTGATAGAATTTACCTGTGAAGACTTCTAGTCCTAACTTCTGCTTGTTGGGAGTTTTTTAATTAGTGATTTAAATTCATTTCTGGTAGTTGTTCTGTCAATTTTTCTATTTCTTCCCGATTCAGTTTTGGGACGGTGTTTGTTTCTGGAAATTTATGTTAGGTTGTCCAATTTGTTAGCATATAATTTTTCATAATAATCTCATAATCTTTTGTGTGGTATTAGTTATTATTTCTCTTTCATTTCTGATTGAGTCTTTTTTTTTTGATAAGTCATGCAGCTAAAAGTTTATCAATTTTATTGATTTTTTTCAAAGAACCAGCAGTTCTTGGTTTTATTGATCTGTCCTATTGCTTTTTGTTTGTTGTATTTTGGGGCTTTTGGGAAGGTTCATTTTTGGCCTCTGTTGTTTTTACTTCTGCTCTAATTTTTATTATTTCCTCCCTTTTACTAGTTTGGGTTTAGTTTGTTCTTTTATTCCTAGTCCTTTAGGTGCAAAGTTAGAAAGGGCTCCCCCCCACCCCAACTTCTTGAAGTAGGTCTGTATCTCTGTGAACTTCCCTCTTAGAACTGCTTTTGCTGTGTCCCATAGATTTTGGACAATTATGTTTCCATTTTCATTTGTTTTGAGTATTATTTTTTCTTTTTTGTAAACTTCTTCATTGACATATTGATTGTTTAGTAGCATGCTCTTTAGTCTCCATGTTTGTATTTGTTTCTTTTTCTTTTAATTTTCTTCTTCTTACAGTTGATTTCTAATTTTATAGTGCTATGGTCAGCAAAGATACGTGATATGATTTTAGTCTTCTTAAATTTATTGAGACTTATTGTGTAGCCTGCTATTAGATCTATCCTGTAGAATGTTACACTACGTTTTAGTGAATTGTAAATATTTTAGTACCGTATTCACCAGCTCTGGAAATTAATTACTTGCCTTGTGTCATGATGAAAAAATCTGATGTAATGGTGTGTGTGTGTATGTGTGTGTAATAGATTATAAGTATTTACCTTTTCAAAAAAAATTTTGTCCTTGAATTTTTCATTTTATTTTAATTGGGTACATCTTTAAGTTTTTAGATTTAACAAATACTGTGTTTTAAAACATTGTTATTACTTATTAGCTACTTATATAATGTTATAAAATACTTTCAATATTTTTCATTATCATTTAAAATTTTACCAGTATTGATATTTTGTAGATATGAGTAGCATAGTAACCTTACATTTGCCAGTCCGAAAATTCTGAGGGGTGCCTGGATGTCTCAGTCATTAAGCATCCATCTTAGGCTCAGGTCATGATCCCAAGGTCCTGCTGGGCAGGAAGCCTGTTTCTCCCTCTCACTCTCCTTGCTTGTGTTCCCTCTTTAGCTGTGTTTCTCTCTATCAAATAAATAAAATATTTTTAAAAAAATTCTGAGTAACCATAATGAAAGCCATTTCCAGAAAAAAAAAAAAAAAAGAAAGAAAAAATTGAGTTGACTTCAGTTGAAAAAATGAATAAAAATCAACAAGGAAACATAACAGGACTATATTTAATTTTTTTCTAATTACAATAAAGTAATACAGGCCTAACTAAAAATTTATATTTTTTTCATAATGTCATAAAATGATTACAGTTATCTTTAACAATTTCCTATGATCTTGGTTATATTTCCACAAAATTAAGATGAAATACTGAATCCATGATCTGGAAGATTCACCTATCTCCTGAAATTAGTAAATAATTTCAGCCAAATTTATTTACTTATCTATCTATGTATCTGTTGCCTTGCTTACTTAAGCTTTTTGTCTAATTGCCTCAATTCTCCAATTTTAATAAAAGATTAAAACTAGACAGAAACTCAAAAATAAGAAAAGGAAACAAAGCCAATACCCACAATTACTAAGTGTTTGGCTAATTATTAGGTTCTTTAATGAGACCTTGTTTCTTCAAACTTGGATGGTTGTTAACAATACCTATTGTTTCAGGAGTAGAGAATCTTTCTGTAATGATAATTGAAAAAAAGGTGTGAATGCTGTCAAAAAGCTCTTTTGTCTAAAATTACAATAGCATAGACTACACAAAGTGCATGCCTAACATGAGGGATGGGTCATTGAATGAGCCCTGGCACATACTTTATCTGTATCCAAGGTATTTAAAATGACATTTGAAACAGTGGGTTCTGTGCTCTAGTTGATATAATAACGTAAAAAGAATAAAAAACAAACAAAGCATGCATTTATAGACTTCTGGAGACAGAGAAATAGTTAAGCTTTTTAAAAATCCTGGTTGCTGAGCTGGTTGAAAAAAAGCTGCATGTAGTTTGTGGAACATTTAAATGGTTATGTTTCCATAAAGACTGTGCAATTCACGAATGAAACTGTAATCGATAGCTTGAAAATGTGTGTCCAATGAATTGCAATATTCACTTTCTGCTTGTCCTTGTAAGTCATGAAAGAAATTCCCACAAACTTGCTACTTTGTGTATACCTTGCTTTGACAATATGCCATTAAGAGAGATAATGGTACATGCATCTATGTTAGTCTTTGTGTTGAAAGGATATCATTCACTGGAGCAGCAGGTTACTAAGGATTTTGAAGCACAGAGTAGGAAGAATGTTTAGGTTCAGATTATAGAAAGAAATCTCTTAGTGAATGAATCATAGATCCATAGTAAGTTTGAACAAGGAGTTATCAAAGTTTTCCAGTAGATAAAAACATGATTGTCATAAAATTCAAGAATAAATATGAACCAGAAATTTATTTATGGAATTATTGGAACCAGCCCAGTATTGCAGATCTAAGAGCATTAGTGGAATTAGATTCTTGCAGGCATTTTCAAGAAAAAGAATATACAAATAAAATTTGTAGGAAAACATAAAAATGGTTAATGCCTCATGGGGCAATATTACCATAACCTTTGGGGTTATCTTTTCTACCAGGTATATAGATCTACAAATCAGCATGAAATTCCACCATGGTATATAGGTCTGATCAAATGGAAGATACTCAATTCAAACACAGATGCATTCTCCTAGAACTGCTCCATCCACTGTAGCCACTAGCTACATCTTTTAAATTTAAATCTGAGATCCTTAAAATGAAATACAATACAGATCTGGTTTCCCAGTCACACTAGTCACATTTTAAGTATTCACTAGACACATTTGGCTAATAGCTACTTATTAGACAACACAGATGTGGAATATTTACTTCATCAAAGAAGGTACTATTGAAAACACTCTTCTAGAGGATCAATCTTTGACCAGGCCTGTTTTATAATGCCTATGTATGCCACTGAAAGACATATCACCCCTCCTTTCGCTTTGAATAGTTTTTTAAACAAAGAGATCTTACAGATCTCTTTTTCCACCCCTCTTTTTTTTTAATGGAAGAGGATCTGAAAATATGGATTTACCCTTAGATTTATAAAAAGTTTACTCTTTCTATTAAAGAGTTAAGCTGTCATTGAACCATTGGGTTGAATTGATTATTTTGTATAAATGGGAGAATTAGAACAAAGATTTTATTGCAAATACATGTATTTTAAGATTTAGAAATTATTTACCCATTTCCCTAGATCGTTCTCAGTCCTATATAACAAGAAGTAGTTATTACTTTACAGAATAATTAAATCATTTATTTTGGCATAGCAAAAACTTATCTTTCCAGGTTTTGTTTTTTTTTTTTTTTTTTAATCATAAAACTACCTTTACTTTTGAAATGTCTTCTGTGATGGTCTGGGTAGATTTATGTACTTTTTAGCTTATTACACTAAATTTGTACCTGTAATACAATGATTTTGTGTGTGTGTGTGTTTTTCAGATGTGCAACAAATGGCGATTGACTGGCTTACCAGAAATCTCTATTTTGTGGACCATGTCAGTGACCGGATCTTTGTTTGTAATTACAATGGGTCTGTATGTGTCACCCTGATTGACCTGGAGCTTCATAATCCTAAGGCAATAGCAGTGGATCCAATAGCAGGGTAAGAAGTTCTTTTTTCATAGTGTTTGATCTGAAATAGTTACCAATTAAAAATATAATAGAATAAAAAATAGATCAGTGTCTTACAGAGGTTATGGAATATAAGATTACTGGTTCAAAGTATTTTTAAATGTTAATTTCGACATCTGCATTGCAAGGAGGAAAAACGGGCTACAATTTACCATGCAGAACCTGGGAAATATCAATTCTTTAACACATTACTATTGCTGGTCTAATCTGAGATACAAACAACCTGTTCCTCTCTTACAAATTGCTTTGAGGTTACCAGACAAGAGCCTCAGGATGGTTTTAGGTTAGAGAGAAGACTTTAAGTTCTTTTAGCAGTATACCTTGTAGTTAGCAAGCTTCAGAAATATTCCTTGAAAGATGTGCTGTTAACAAATTTACATGCAACACATTTGGGATTTATAAAAGGGGCATAATACAGGTTCAAGGATAATACTAAAACATTAAAGTCATCTTTTAGTTGAAACCCACTTTTTTTCCCCTCTAACCACTGATATGTAAATACTATATAATTATGGAGTTACTGAATTTATCAGAATTAATTTTCTCTCTCACTCTTTTTTTTTTGACTTTCTAATTTTGCAAGCCTCTTTGTTGGTTAAAAAGATGTCTTATCTGACCTTCTTTTAGCTAATAGGCTCATTAATCTTTTTTAGATATTTCACAATTTGTCAAAATATAGTCATAAATGTTTAAATTCCCATCAAGTTTGTTCATATGATTAGAAAATCCATATAGGAATTATGCTCAGTTTTACAAATACTATGACATTATTGAGGGGGAAGGGCACAAAAGATGTGGAATCTTACAAATTCAGTTGTTTTTCCAGCTAGTACTGGGCGCAGATACTCTCAAATTAATGACATAATGTACAATTTTAATTGGAGGAGCTGTTGTTTTTTTCAGATGTAAGTTGTAGCAAAGATTTGAAAACTGAAATTTTATCCTTGTTATGGTTTCCCAAGCAGTTCAGACTGAAATGTCTGATGGAACATATCCTGAGCTGCCATAAGCCTCCATTCAATAAATGGGAAAATATTTACTGAAGAAACAGCTGTCATCCATATGTGGACTTTTGTCACTCTTTACTTAAAGTCTGATTGAATATTAAGATGCATCATCACAATGGTTCTGATTTTGACAAGAACAGCTTGCACGTAAGAACTTTGCTAGGAAGGCTGTGTAATATAATTCTTGAATGTAGCTCTATTTGTATTTGCAGCAGATGGTTACTTGACTCAATCTGACTGCAGTGATGCTTCAAAAGACATTAGTAAAAGAAGTTGTATTTAAACTGATTTGTTTGGGTTTTCGGATAAGGGTAGTAAGAAAGAATTGGGAATTTACAAATGTGCTAACAACATTCTTTTGGAATTCTGTTTAGAAGTGTATTTGCTTGCATGTTTTTCCCTGGATGTGCTAACTGAATTTCAAATTAGCCTTTTTAGACAGTCTTATCTGTCAAAAATATTAAGAGATGAAGCTATTGCGTTTATCCCTTCGTTCTACCATATTATCCTTCCCCATTCTTAAAAACAAAAATTCAGAGACCCCTTCTAAATAAAACTGTCAATCTGAAATATATGTGAACATCATCTCCCTTTCTGAAGAGCAACGTATTTTATGTTCTCAAGCTTCCTGTTTCTCTGTCATTACATGAAAGAACCATATTTTGTCATTTTTATCAAAGGAATTAGGAGTAGAAAATCCCCATATTGTCTGCACTTATTCTCTGTAGGATGCCTTTGGGCCTAGTAACTGTTTAAATGTAATTGCGTTCATGTATCATTTATCATAATAGGTTCTCTGGAATTTTTTGTTTGAGTTTGCTCTATGCATCTAACACAGTTTTTCAGTCATGAATCATAGAAATCAGAGACAGCAGAGCTCTGCTCTCTTATATATATGAAACAGTTTGTAATAGAATACTTTCAAATATATTCTACTTTTATTATCAGAAATTTGGCCAGGATTAATATGATACTATCTAGGAACAGAACAGTAGGTTTTTCCTTTAACTTCTACTTTTGGGCCACTCCAGAGTATTTTGAATAGTCAAGGCTAGAACAACTCTGCATGAGCTACTAAAGGGGACATGTGCCACCACTGAAATTTCTCCTAACTTTTCTCAATTGTATGGGTTGAATGATATATCTTTGGCTTCTTCTCTTGTAACTTTAGAAAACATTGGAATACATTTACAGTCAGACCACCTGATTCTTAGAGCTTGACCTTAATAACAGTATAAATGGAGGGAGATTTGTTTTACCTCTCCGAAAGTGGCATTGAAAAAAATATCTTTTAGTTCACTATACTTTTAACTTTTACTTTTAGTGATGATAATGAAGTAGGTTAGGCAGTTTGGGAAAAATGTACTTTGGCAGATGTGTGATACCATGTATAAAACCTAAACTCACTAGAGTTATGTGAGATGGCTAAACTGAGGGAAAGAGGAAATCTGCCATCATGAGAAACATCAGGAATTGCATATTTTCTAAGTATAATGTATACCATTTTTCTGTATAGGTTGGATTTTTGGCTTATAGAGCATTAATGGCAGACTGTTTGCAGGATTTATTTGTGAATCCATGACCCCATGTTAGGGGCCAGGGAAAAGACTGTCATCATCTTCGTTTATAAGAGCAGGCCAACTGCTGAAAAGCAGAGGAGTAAAGCACAAGTCTTGAAGTTGAATGCACACAGAAGTGACTGACAGTATTTAAATAGTTAATAAACTTTTTCCCATCACCTACCTGGATTCCTGCTGCTGGCAAAACTAATCATAGATGAGAAATTAGAGATAAAATCAATGTAAACAGCTATCAGGGAGTAGAATAGACTTATGAAATTCTAATCTAAGATGCTCTGTGAATGTGGGAAACCAGAAATGAGGCAGGTTTGACCATGCCCATGAAAGGGATTTTGAAACAGGGAGATCCATGGGGTATATGAGGTTTTTCAATTCTATTCAGTAGCTCCTACAGCCAGCCTCGGTTCCAAATTAGAGCCTGCACTCACTAGTCACCTGTAGTAGAACATAAATAGAATGTTGCTGACCTTTGTGTGTTGATCTCCTCAGAATGTACTATGGGTAAATTAAATCTATAGACTAGATCCCTACAACTAATTGTTATCTATTAGTTTGGTGATTAGATAGTTCTGAAGTTGCTGTGGGTTTGAACATTAGGAAGTATTTAAGACATGCCACTGTGTGTTCTTGTTCTCATTTGGAAGTATCAATCTTAAAGGGTTGTATACTCATATGTAATTTATGAATACCCCTAATATTCGGACATTTATAATCACATTTTGATAGGTTACAAATTGTGAGTCCTACCTGTTTTTTGTTTTTGTTTTTTTAAGATTTATTTATTTATTTGACAGAGAGAAACACAGTGAGAGAGGGAACAGAAGCAGGGGTAATGAGAGAGGGAGAAGCAGGCCTCCCGCCAAGCAGGGAGCCTGATGCGGGGCTCGATCCCAGGTCTCCGGGATCATGACCTGAGCCAAAGGCAGTCACTCAACCAACTGAGCCACCCAGGCACCCCAGTCCTATCTTTTTGAGGAAAAACTATCTGCTCCACATACCCAAAAAAATGTTTCTTGAAAATGATGAAAGTTAGTCTCCCTCAAAATCTTTTTGCATATTTCTCTTTATTAGAAGGAAACTCAGGGGCACCTCAGTGGCTCAGTCAGTTAAGTGTCTGCCTTCTGCTCAGGTAATGATCCCAGAATCCTGGGATTGAGTCCCACATTGTGCTCCCTGCTCAGCAAAGGGCCTGATTCTCCAAATCTCTCTCCCTCTGCAGTTACCCCTGCTTGTGTGTTCACATGCACTCTCTCGGTCAAATAATAAATAAATAAATAAATAAATAAATAAATAAATAAATAAATAAAATTAAAAAACAAATTTAGAAAAAAAACAAAAACTCAGAGGATTCATTTCAGTAACTTCAATAATCATCCTAATGAGTTTATATGTTGACTTGCTCTAATTTTCTTTTTGGAGCTACTGAACTTAATGTTTCTTAAGATAGATGTGAGATGATAGATAGATAGATAGATAGATGGATAGATAGATAGATAGGTAGATAGATGATAGATCGATAGATGATAGATAGATATGAACAAAACTAACTGCTAATAGTGTATTTTGGTTTATTAGTGTATCTTTGAAATAATCTTGTTCCATAGGAGCAGTATTCAGGTGGGTAGACCTCCAAATTCACCTATGTGAAGAGTATCAAGGAGTTATTTCCTCACTTATACTCAGTGGGTAATTAATGGAGTGCAATAACTACATCCGTAATCTTACAAATTTGTGTTAATTATTCCCAAGTCTTACCACCGTGTTTTCTTATCTGTAACAACAAATTCAAATGAGTATCATTGTAATGTTAACTCTATTTTCATTTTTTTTATCTGTCCATAATTAATCTAAATATCTATATGCTTACCTCCTATTTACACTACTACTACCTTCTCTGGGGGTGATTTCAGCACTCCTAGATGGCTTAGATTCATGGAGAATTATCCATACAGTAGGCATCTAGCTAAGCTGGCCAGTTTACTGAGTGCTTCAGGAGAGTTACCAGTGCCACTTTTCAATCCAAAGCTCCTTTTAGGAGTTGCTAATGTGATTAGACAAGAAAACATGGATATGCAAATTTGTGTTTCAAGGTCAGCACTATCTGGAGTGAAGTTAGTGGTTCAAAGTTCACTCAAGGGTATAAATCCATATTACCTGTCTATAAGATGACTCAAGTTATTCTCATTAATTCATTTCGGCAAGGGCCAACTGCTGCAAATTCCCCTCCAGAACTCTCCTCAAATGGAGGTTCATGTATGTCATTGCCTTTAATCACTGTCTCCTTCAGATACAAATTATATTGTGATTATCCTGGAATTATGAAAGAGTAATTTGGAGTGGTTTATGTTCACTACAGCCTTTACTGGAAGCTTATCCCAAATTGATTCAACTCTCACAGTGTTCTTAGCTCACATTGTTCATAATAATAAAAATAACTCAAAATAATGCAAAACATTCTGCATCTCTATTTGCTCCGTTTGCTCTTTTCTCCCTCTTTTTCATTCTATAAGTTTTCAGTGTTTGTTAAGCTTATCTCTAAATTACTGAGTTCACAGTGCTATTTCTAGTATTTATATTTAGTATCTTCCCATCCCTCCAACCACTCTATAAAAGAGATTTCTTCTCTGAATTCTCCCTCTGATTAATGATGTCCACTGAAGTAGATAAAGTAAGAGAAAAAAAAAATACTATGTATAACTTAAATTATGAAGGAATTTATTATTTCATGTAAAAATATAGATATAAGATGGTTCCTGTATTGTTTATTTTAGTGGCTCAACAATATCATTAGAATGTGTGTCTGTTTACCTCTTTGTGATATTAGCTTTAGTGTGTGCTTTTCAGGCTAATTCTATTGTTGTCATAAATGGCTACTGGCTATTAGAAGTACCCTAAAGTTCTAGGGATCCTGTATAGAAACAAGATACTCAGTTCAAAATAAAGAAAAGAAAAAAAAAATCATTGGATTTTCTCTGGGTATAGAAGAGTTCCTAAGCAAACATATTTTCATGTCTTCTTGGTCAAAAATGGGGTAGATGCCTACTCAAGTGGGACAACAAAAGCCATTTTTCTTTCTTTTCTTTTCTCCTTCTTTCTTTTCTCCTTCTTTCTTTTTCTTTCTTTCTTTCTTTCTTTCTTTCTTTCTTTCTTTCTTTCTTTCTTTCTTTCTTTCTTTCTTTCTTTCTTCTTTTACCACTGGCATGTGAAAGACAGAAGGATATGGGAGTGAAATTGGGACAGACCAAGCTAAAGTGGAAAAAGGAAAATGGATTAAGAACCAACATCATCTATTACAACCACTGTTGCATGATACTTCTCTCTTTTGTGCAATTCTTTGACTTTTTCTTGTTCTTCCCAGGCATTTAAGTGGTTTCCTTAAGTTAGCTAAACTTGTTTGGAATATGGACAAATATTTTGTTTCAATTCCTTATTGTATTTTCTAGGAGAACTCTTCTCTTTCCTTTTGGACAAGGCCATTCAAACTCATATCGAGGAATAGTTTTTCCTATCTCTTTTCAAGGAAAATGGCATTTTTTTCCTAGTAACATTTTACAATACTAAGAAGCTGGGGTGGGAGTACTCCAGATAACAGTCCCAGTATTCCTAGTTTTATCTTTAAAGATATACTTTAAGAAACTGATGGTAGCTTTTATTCTATCATATTCTGCAACACTTTTGCAATCTATGTGAATATTCTAAGTCACTGGGGTAACATTAAGTAAATTATCCTTTCACTTGTAAAATGATTCTCAAGTGGCATAAAAGTTCTTACACCTTCTGCCAGAGAATAGTTTGCATACTGTAAGAATCTGTACCATTATTAGAAAAGAATAATTTTATATTTCCAAGTAGTTTAAAATTATTTCTAATTGTTTCTTCCAGAGAGTTCTGTGAAAACAAGAAATACATATGAGCCAGTGGTACTGTTTTTGAAAATATGTAGATAGATTTCCTATATTATTCACATGTAATAAGAACATCAAAGATAATGATCTGATGTATTCTCTGTGGAGCTTGGAGTATAACAGAATTATACATGAAATACCAAATATTACAACCAAAAGGTATGGTTACTGTAGTTTACAAAAAAATACATTCTAAATAACAAGCAAAATACTAAACTGTAATTTATTTGAAGTTTATGAGGTAGATAATGGGTCATGCACAAATGTTATTTTCAAAAAATAGAAAATCTTGGTTTGGAAACACCACCACAAGGGAAAGGACAAAAATTAAAAACAATAAAATAAGTACTTGACATCATTCCCCTCGTATATTACCACTCTTTCATACATAACATAAATTCAGGATTTTACTGTAGGTTATATAATCATATCCAACTAAAAAAAAAATAGAAGAGCAAGAACAAGAAGGAAAAAAAACAGCTTTTATGCTGAGTTCTATTTTGTTCTGCTTGACTACTGAACCTTACAGGATATTGATCCAAAATTGATATTTTCCCTCGAGCCAGATTCTTAGCGGTTTGACTAGGGACAAATTGGCCTGGCTTAGGGTCAAGGTGGATGTTCTACAGTGTCAAGTAGTGTTTACTTAAGATTTTTTCTTTTTTAATCATGCAAAAGAAAAAGTCAAATATTGAGGGTATCTGGTCTTCTTTCAGTTTTAGTGAGATAATTGTCTCTGTAAGCACTTGTAAAAATTGTGTTTAGGCAGGAAGCATCACACTTCCTGACTACCACCTATACGATAAATCATAGTCATCAAAATAGTATGGTACTGACATTAAAACAAACAAATAAACCAATGGTTCAGAATTGAGAACCCAGAAGTAAACCCAAATCCATATACGGTCAACTGATATTTGATAACAGAGCCAAGAATACTTAATGGAAAGAAGACAGTTTCCTCAGTATTTTGTGCTGGGATAATTGGATAGTCACATACAAAAAGAAGGAAACTAGATTCATACCTTACACAACTCACAAACATTAATTTGAAATGAATAAAAAGCTTAAGTGTAAGATGTAAACCCATGAAATTCCTAGGAGAAAACATAGGACTAAAGCTCTTTGACATGGGTACTAGTAATTAATTATTGCATATGGCATCTAAAGCACAAACAACACTAAATAAATAAATAAATAAATAAACAACCAACCAGTGGGACTATCTCAACATCAAAAGCTTCTGCACAGCAAAAGAAACCATCAACAAAGTGAAGAGACAATCTATGCAATGGGAAAAAGAAAGTACTTACAAACCTTGTATCTGATAAGGGGTTAACATCCAAAATATATAAAGAACTCACACAACTCAATAGCAAAAGCAAAACAACAACAACAAAACAAAAACAAAAAACATTTTAAAAAATGGGCAAAAGACAAGCACAGATATTCCTTCAGAGAAGACATATGAAGGCCAAAAGGTACATGAAAACAGACATTACTAGTTATTAGGGAAATGTAAATTAACAATATGATATCATGCCTGTTAGAATGGCCATCATCCAAAAGACAGGAAATAGCAAATGCTCTCATAGATGTGGAGAAAAGGGAACCCTCGTGTACTGCTGGTGGGGTTGTAAATTGATACAGCCATTATGAAAGACAATATGGAGAATACTCAAAAATTAAAAGTAGAACTACCATATGATACAGTAACTCTACTTCTGGGAATATATCCAAAGAATATGAAAACACTAACTCAAAAAAAAAAAAAAAAAATATCTGTACCCACATGGTCACAGTAGCATTATTTACAGCAGCCATGACATGGGAAGAGCCTAATGTCTCTCAATGTATCATTGTATTTTTAGCCAAAGATTTTGTGATATACACACACATATGTATATGCACACACACATGCATACACACACACAGTGGAATATTATTCAACCATTAAAGAAAAAACAAAGAGGAAATCCTACCATTTGCGACAACGTGGATGGACCTTGAAGACATTATAATAAGTAAAATATGTCAGGTAAAGAAAGATACTCTATGAACTCACTTATATATGATATCTAAACCAAAAGTGATAAAACAGACTCATAGAAAGGGATCAGACTTGTGATTACCAGTGGCAGAAATTGGAGAAAGGTAGAATTAGAGGAAAGTGATCAAAACATACAAACTTTAAGTTATATAAATAAGTACACATGTACAGCATGGTGACTATAGCTATTAAGTGTAACACCTGATTAGGCAGTTTCTTGCCCATGACACCACCATACAATGGAAGTGGGAACTTTCAAGAAATACTTGCCATTTCTGGGGCACCTGGGTGGCTCAGTTGCTTAAGCGACTGCCTTCGGCTCAGATCATGATCCCGGAGACCCGGGATTGAGCCCCACATTGGGCTCCTTGCTAGGCGGGAAGCCTGCTTCTACCTCTCTCACTCCCCCTGCCTATGTTCCCTCTCTGGCTGTGTTTCTCTCTGTCAAATCAATAAAATCTTTAAAAAAAAAAAATACTTGCCATTTCTGTCACAGTATTTTCTTCTGGCTATGAAATATCTGTATGCAACCTTACATATCTAATCCCATTCATAGAATACTACATTTAGGTCAGAGTGGAGGATCTCTAGGTGCTGTGTAGTCCTCTTCATTATGACCTTTTGTGTTTCCTTGTATACAGCAAACTATGAACCAAAAGACAGATACCCACTGTTCCCTCCATACACCCAAAAAATGGATGGACCAGTGATAGAATGACAATCAAGCAAAATTACCAGCTAGAAAAGAAGATTGGAAGCACATAGTAGTCATTGGCATAAAGCAATAATGAAATTCCTACCAGACAAAGAAAGGAAAGCCTTCCTGCCCTGGTGATTTGGAAGTCTCTTATCTAGATGCTGGTTCTTTCCCTATGATATTCCCCCTGTCCATTGTTCTTTACCTATGCTTCCCCTGGGAGGTTCTTTCTAGTCTGTTTTGTTCAATATGTCAATGCATCAGTGTGTGTCAATACAAAATTGGCAATAGGGAATATTCTCTCTCTGGATTCGGTATATTTTACAGACTGTTTCTTGTTCCATTCAAGTTGTTTCAGGGTTAGAAGAGACAAAGAATTTTGTAAGCTAGGTTCATGATTTTTGTAGTTATAAATTCCCTTGAAAATTAGTAGAATTTTCATTTCTTTGCTCCCCATTACTTGTATATACCAACAGCCTCACTAAGTTATATTCTAGAAATAATTATCAAACTCAGATTATTTCTTTGTACCTCACACTCTTGGTTTTCTCTTTCAACCTATTGGTGGTCACTTTGAGGCCTAAAACAATGCTCCAGTGGAAAGCAAAAACTTTTTGTCTGAAAATGAAATTCTTCTGTTTAATTGGGAAGTCTTAATTGACTTTTATTTCTCAAAGACATTTTCAGTACTTTTTCTTACTATTCAGGTCCTAGAAACAACTTGTTTCCAAATCTGGGAGTCCTCAGTTTTGCACTTGGTCTATTCCCTTTCAGTTTTTGCTACAAACCAGCCAGTTTTAACTTATACTTTTTTAAAAAAATAATATCTTGCTAAAGTAAGCATATAGTAACTAATACAGCTACTACTATTATATTTTTAATCTTTTTCTTTAAATCCAGAGTCTCAAAAAAATTTTATATTTTTCTTCCAATATATTTATCAAGATATTACAAATGACATTTTTGTTAAGTATTATCAATCTTTAATATTTTCTGTCCTGAACAATAATTACATTGATGCTGCTGCCTTAACCATGAAACCAATGTTATGTATTTTAAATTTTTATTAAGGTAATTCTGTACTTGTGCTTCAAATTTTTGCATTTATTATGGTAACACTGCTATAAATTTCAATGGATAGCACAATAAAAATCTCATGTATTTGTTTTCTGTTTTACTGCTCACGGTAGAGTCCAATGTGTGTGTTCTTAACTATCAGGCAGTTTTTCTCTGTGTGTTGATTCAAAGATAGAAGCTCCTTTCATCTTGTGGTTCCTATATCCTTTAAGACCTGAAAATCTGCTGATTTTTTTAAAATTTTTTAAATTTAAATTCAATTAGTTAACATATAATTATTATTAGTTTCAGAGGTAAAGGTCAGTGACTCATCAGTCTTAGGATACCCATTGCTCATTACATCACATGCCCTCCTTAATATCCAGCACCCAGTTACCCTATCCCCCATCCCCATCACCTCCAACAACCCTCAGTTTGTTTCCTATGATTAAGAGTCTCTTATGGTTTGTCTCCCTTTCTGATTTCATCTGGTTTTATTTTTTCCTCTCTTCCCTATGATCTCGTTTTGTTTCTTAAATTCCACATACAAATGGATCATATGATAACTCTGTTTCTCTGATTGACTTATTTTACTTAGCATAATACCCTCTAATTCCATCCACATCCTTGGAAATGGTAAGATTTCCTTTTCTGATGGTTGAGTAGTATTCCATTGTGTACATACACCACATGTTCTTGGCCTTCCGCCATCTTGACTACCTTACACCACATGTTCTTTATCCATTCATCTGTCAATGGACATCAGGACTCTTTCCATAGTTTGGCTATTGTGGACATTGCTGCTATGAACATTGGGGTATAAACGCCCCTTTTAATCACATTTATATCTTTGGGGTAAATACCCAGTAGCGCAATTGGTGGATCATAAGATAGCTCTATTTTCAACTTTTTTTTTTTAATATTTTTATTTATTTGACAGAGAGAAACATAGCTAGAGAGGGAACACAAGCAGGGGGAGTCAGAGAGGGAGAAGCAGGCTTACCACCAAGCAGGAAGCCTGATGTGGGGCTCGATCCCGGGTCTCCGGGATCATGACCTGGGCCGAAGGCAGTTGCTTAACCAACTGAGCCACCCAGGCACCCCTACTTTCAACTTTTTGAGGAATCTCCACACTGTTTTGCAGAGTGGCTGCACCAGCTTCCATTCCTGACAACAGTGTAAGAGAGTTCCCCTTTCTCCACATCCTCACCAACATTCTTTGTTTCATGACTTGTTAATTTTAGCCATTCTGACTGGTGTGATGTGGTATCTCATTGTGATTTGGATTTGTATTTCCCTGATGCTGAGTGATGTTGAGCACTTTTTTATGTGTCTGTGGGCCATTTGGATGTCTTCTTTACAGAAATGTCTGTTCATGTCTTCTGCCCATTCCTTGATTGGATCATTTGTTCTTTGGGTATTGATTTTGATAAATTCTTTATAGATTTTGGATACTAGCCCTTTATCTGATAAGACATTTTGCAAATATCTTCTCCCAGAGAATCTTCTGATTTTTGACCAGAGAAAGAAAGGACACATCTACTTTTTTTTTTCTATTTCTAGCTCTGTAGTGACCTTTATTATCTCAGTTCCATTCATAGTTCATGACATCTACTCACTTGGTCACATATGAAGATAAGTGGCTAGAAAATATTGTTTCTAGGGGTGCCTGGATGGCTCAGTGGGTTAAAGCCTCTGCCTTCGGCTCAGGTCATGATCTTGGGGTTCTGGGATTGAGCCCCCCATCAGGCTCTCTGCTCAGCAGGGAGCCTCCTTCCCCCTCTCTCTCTTTCTGCTTCTCTGCCTACCTGTGATCTCTCTCTCTGTCAAATAAATAAATAAAATCTTTAAAAAAATATATGGCTTCTAAATGGAAAGTTGTCAACTGCTCCACATTGTGGAAAGGGAGTGGCATAAATGGTGAGCTTCTGGTGATGGATGACTGTTTCTGCCACTATAACCACTCTCTGATTTTATTATCCTTTTGTCTTTTTAAATGTAGAAGAGGATAGCATATCAAAGACTTTGTCTCTAAAAGGTATTTTAAATTGAGTGGGTTCATGTTTTGCCATTGTTTTTCGCACCCCCCTGAATGTGCAGATTCCAGGTTTATCATTTAACTTGAATGAGATATTTGCATGAGGTTTACATTTCCTCTTGAGACATTCACAAATACACATAATGTATTAAAAGTTTGCTTGGCAAACATATAATCAGAGAAACAAGTATATATATACCCTGACCAGTAAAAGAAATAACACACATCTCCTTATTGGGGCAATTTCTCTAAATAACTGGTGCCAAATTCCTAGAACCTAAACACCCTCTTCTCTGGAAAGCCTAAAAACACCATGAACTTTCTCCATTCTATTTCCAACTCTTCAGATGTTTGAATGATAATTATTCTTCTATTTGTGGTTCTTGAGATCTTACTACTACTTCCAGCCCATAGAAGGCCTTATCTTCCAGACTGGCTATCTTGGATTTTATTTGATATACACTCAGTTTACTTATTTATTTATTGTTTTCTTGTTTGTTTTGGAGCATATTTTGAATAAATGTAATGTTTATAGATAATCAATCTGAGAGTAGATGACAAAATGGAGTACTGGTAGGGGTAACACCAGAGGCAGAAGAAAACTAGAAGACAGTTGAAACAGTGTAAATATAATAATGATCAATATGTTTTCTAATACTTTAGACACTGATAAAAATCCTATTTTTACCTGCTTAAATGGTAAGTGAATTCATTTTCTCCTTTCGAGGAGGTCTGGAGAAGAGCAAGCCTGGTTGGACCCAAGCTTGGTTGAATTGACACCTCAATGACATCTTAGAGAGTCACATCCCTTCCATATCTCTGCTCTGCCATCCACAGCTACATCCTTTCCCCCATGGTTGTAAGGTTGCTGCCAGTAGCAACTGAGGAAAATTTCTTAGTTATTCTCATGTACCAGGAAAAAGAAAAAAAAATCTGACTACAATCTATTACTTCAATTTCAATGGGCTAAATAAGGTTGCTTTCTCGCACCCAGAGCAGTCTCAACTGCTGGGAGAATGTCATGTACTGTTTGGATTAGATTAATCAGGGTCCACCCCCAGATCTGGAAGTGTATTCAATTTCCCACAGTCATGTGGGATTTGGTGGTGATGGGGGAGCAGGATGGGGAGGGAAATAGGGAATGATGGCTATCCGAACATAATCAAGTTTCTGTTAGGGAAAAGAACTAGAAGAAGCCAAATAGATAATTTCAGTGAGAATGGGAGAGAGAGTATTGTTGATTCAGTGCCATGGGAATATTTGCTGTAGAATCTAAATTACTGTACTTGAGAGCATATCATGTTCTTCATGATGGATATTTTGAGTTTTTTTTTTATCAAGACCCTGCAAATAGTAGATAAGGATAGTAATGGAGTTGATAATGATGATGATAATGATGATGACAAAGATGACCGTGGAAACTGCACTGATAACACCTAAATGATTTAAGAAGGCAATTATTCAAACTGTGGCTACTAAACATTGTTTTGTTTATGCTGAAGCATGCTAAATTTACAGAGAAAGCCCTAGTTTATTCAATAAGAAGAGATAGTTTAGAGATTTGTAGTGACTTCCTGATGAATAAGACAAACATAGGTTTAGATGATTGAGGATAGGGAAATTTTTAATAAGAAAAAGAACTACCTGCTAGAAACTCTGCCTTCCTTAAATGCTGTTTCTTACTCTTTGGACCTGTGTCTGCTTTTATTGTTCAGAGACAAGTGTGTGGATACAATAGGCAGAATAATGTATATATTTGAGGTTGCTTAGTAAAGATTTTTTTAAGCCATGCCTGGTTTCTATCTTTTTTTAATTTTTTTGTAGGTACCTCATACATTAGATTTCACTTATCAGACAACTTAATATTCATGATTTTAAAAATGATTTTAAATATATTTTTTAAAATTAATTACAGTCAAATGAATAACAGTGAATAACTCATAAAACTTCTTTGTTTTTAATCTATAGGATTCATAGCTAAAGTAAAGTGCAAATCCCATTTTTCTCAAATTAAATAAGAAAATTTGTTTTAGTTAATAATATAAGTAAATTTAGAGGATCAAAGTCTCTGCCTTAAACACTTGTAATTAATAGTACTTTTTTACAAAAAACTTATATCTGAGCTATGACATTTTCTGGGAGGTAGTTTTATTAAATATTTGAATTGGAAAAAGCTTTATGTTACATATTTTTCATAATAATATTGTTAGTGTTCATAATGTAGAAGCATATATATGCTGAGACAAATTATAATGCAATAGCTTCTGGAGCATCTGCTCTGCCCCTTTGTCCTGCTTGAACGGATGCTGAATATATTACATGGAATTCATATGGTTAGCTCCTCTGTGCTATGTGAATTTCTCCACGATAGAGGGGATTTTACTGAGCATGTTCTCGTAGATGACCTCAACTACACCAGAACCTCAAATCGCTCTATCATTATTTACCTAAAGACTAGTTACATATACAGTAGAGTCAATTAACTCCTTTTGCATTATCTATCTTGGTTTTTTTTTATGTTTCATATTACAACAAAATGTGAATTTGCAGTTCTGATCGAGCCCATTTTTTTGACAGAGAGAAAGAAAGAGATTAATATCAATGTTACTATCTACTTTCGCTAGTCATTGTTCTAAGCACTCCCTGTACAGTGATCAATTTAATCGTCACAGTATCTTGTGAGGTAATTAAATGCCTTTATCTTCTTTTCCAGATGAAGTTTTAGAGAGGTAAATTACTTGTCCGTAGTCAAAGAGCCAATAAGTGTTGCAGTCAGGGCTCAGACTCAAGTAACCTGCACCCTAATCCACTACACTGTATCTATAATGAGTCAGCTTTAAATTGGGCAGAGGGGGGTTAAGATGAGGAATTTGGGGGTTTGTTGTGAGCCACCACTCATGCACAAGACTGGGTACTCAGTCCTGAGGAAAATGGCACTTGGGAATATGCATTGTGGTAGCTTTGTACCTTAAAATGGGATACCTGTAAGTTTTCACATACGTCAGTTCCATGAAGATAAATAGAAATGACACACTGGATTTGTTCTGAAAATTTAAAGGAAGTAACTATGACATTATGGGAAAAACAAAAACAAAAACAAAAACAAAAGCAAAAAAACTATGGAGAAAGCAGAAAGATCAGTGGTTGCCAGAGGTTGGGGCAGGTGATTAAGGGAGGATGAACAGGTAGAATAAAGATATTTAGGACAGTGAAACGGTTCTATATGATACTGTAATGGTGAAAGGTGTCATTATGCATTTGCCAAAACCCATATAACTAACTATACAACACAAAGAGTGAACCCTAATGTACACTGTGGACTTCAATTAATAATAATGCAATAGTATTGTTTCATTAATTGTAACAAGTGTAACAACCTAATGTAGGAAAGAAGAAACCATGAGTGAGAGAGAGAGAGGGCACTTCATATCTGTTCAATTTTCTATAAACCTGAGGCTCTAAAAATAAACCCTGTTCATATTTTGAAAAAGGAAGGAGAAAGAAACTATTTGTAAGTGATCATATGACTGTAATTGGGAAACAACAAATGACTCTTTCAGAATAATTGCATCTCTTCTTCATTCATATTGATATGCAGGCCTTACATATCCTCACTCAGATACAGTCAAATTCCAAAAATGCCTTAATTCTGTCTTCTCTGTATACCACTAAACTATGAATTCTGGATGATCCCAAGTCTAGCCTCAGTTCCTCCCTAAATAGGAAAAAAGCACCTTTTGAAAGCACCATTAACTCTTATAAAGCCACAGGGGCACAATTAACGAGTGGTTGAGTGGTTTCCCCAAGTGAATAACTTACAGGGACAGAAGAAAGAAATCTCCTCCTGCATCTTTTAGCATGATTATAATGATTGGTGCGATTTTCCCATGCATAGTCAGCCTTTGTTAATATACTGGTATTTGGAGGGAATATTTACCCTTAATTTTAAAAATGAAAGAGTTTATATGGGCTGAGAAAAAAAGAAGTGGGTACATACTAACATTTCTTGTGGAGTGGAATCTACTCCTGCACTTTTCTCACCATTCAAGTCACAGTTTGTGAAGTAAATAGCTTTAGAAATTGAGAGAGCCAATGGATCCATAACTATACTTTCTCCACACAGTTAAATTTCAGACAACAGAAAGAGTAAAGGAGAAATCACAGGAGGCGGCGTTATTAGAGAAAGCAAGAGAGAGTCACATTTCTGTAATAACTAAGGTCCAGCTGACTCACACATGCATGAGAAATGCTTCTTCTGGTCTCATCTTCTAGGGATGGTGGCTTGATTGCCCCCCCAAAAGCAATTTTTTATTCAGATTTATGTGAAGCTAATTATCATATCTACCACTTCAGAATTATGGGTTTTCTTGGTCCTCATACCTCTCCATAAAAAAAACAGGAGATCTTTTTAAAGATATCCCAATTTTAGAAGAAAAGATAATTTTTTAGTGTATTTAGAAATACACACCTTGGAATAGGTTTTGCTGTATACTACTTGATAGGAATAGGAGTATATAGACATATTCATAAGTGATGTATAGATACTCTATAATTAAGAGTTTATATACTTGGTAACCAAACTCCATCATGAATATAGAGTTGATAACCTCGGTAACAACACTTTTTGTATGTTCAGATTTTGATTATATTGGGGAGTGGGTAGGAGGGAGTGGTATCTTTTTCTATGCCAATCTGTGTCCAAATCCTGTTTTCACTTGCACATTTAAACCTGGTTGATGCTGGACTTATTGTTTCCTGTTACCAATTTTGATACATTTGGTGATGAAATTTCAAACGCCTGTCCTTAGAAAGGACGGATCCTCTTCTTTACAACCTAACGACTATAATTCTGTTGCTACTCTTCTTGCAATGTCTGTTCCTACATGCCACTGTACCGTGCAATGCACGATTAATGATAATGCCGTTCTCCTCAAATACTCACTTCAATTATTTATGGCTATTCCATAAAACTGTAATATAAGCTGTTGGTGTAGTTTTAGAAAACCTCCAGTGATTAGAAATGATGGGGAAGCACAAAAATGTCAAGATTAATTAATCAGAAATGTTTCCCCCCGCAATACCTACCTGTATATTTTACAGATTTTACAACCAACTTTGTACTACCAAGGGTGTTTATGACAAAGTACCATTGAGCACTATGTCTATTATGATTACTAATCTGCTCTATCTGTCATGCATTTATCTATCATGCTCTTTTATAAGTCATTTGCTTACATCATTTATCTTCACAAAAGTCTGTATTTATCATATCCATTATACAGATCAGTAGACTGAGGTAGGGAGAGAAAAGCACTTGTGAAATGTCACACATTTACTAATTAGGAAGTCAAGATTTAAACTCAGAAAATCTTGCTGTAGCATTCCTGATTAGTAATAAATTTCTGAACAGAAACAGTCCTATTAGATGAGGGATATACAGAGAAAAGTTGCCACTTTTGTAATAAAGACTATTACTGTTATTATTGCAGTTATTTATTGTAATTCTTTTCTCCAGTGTCCTTTTCTCTTTTGGAAGTCTGAACTGCAAATTCTGTCTATAATTTGGTAATTCAGGATTTTAAATTTCAATAGTGATTGAGTATGATTGTTTAATAGTTCCCTGTCTTACACAATGCACTTCACTACTCTAGGTAACTGACTCATTTTCTTTCTAAACATAGTTATAATAGAAACCACTGCTTCACTTTCTAGCAGATGGAGAGCAATCTTGTTTTAATGCACATCATTTACAGTAGATACAAGCTGTCAGATAACTTCTGGTAAAATAGGCTGCTGAATCAGACATTTATTTTTAGTGGCAAATGTTGACACATAGACTAGCCCACCCAAATGAAAGTATGCCATATCACTTGGCTCTATAGGTAAAATACACTGTAATATTCTTTATCATTTTTCATTTTAGATTTTTGCTTTAGACTTCCTACTACGCACCATGATTTCCATCACTTCTCTTTAAGCCCCTTGTTGTCTTAAGATCCTTATACTTTAATAGTTGTATCTTAGTTTCTGTTTCTTTCTTTTTTTTTTTTTTGTTTTTTTTCTGAACCAGTCCTGAAAACATGGGTGTGACAACCAAATACTCTTAGAGAGTGAGGAGGGGCAGCAGAGAGAAACTTAAGCAGGCCCTACACCCAGCATGGAGCCCAATGTGGGGCTCAATCCTGCAACCCTGAGATCGTGACCTGAGACAAAATCAAGAGTTGGACATTTAACTGGCTGAGCCACCCAGGTGTCCAGAACCAAATATTCTAAATTAACTGGTGAGATTAATGCTTTCTGTAAGTGATTTAATGACTTAAAGTTTAGATGAAATTAATATAACACGTATTAGAAATTGAAACACATTTGAGTCTTGATCATTGTATAAGTAGTGCTGCTTATTATTGGTGTGATTGTGTGTAGAACACACTGTTTGGGCAGCATGACTGAGGGGTGTTCATTGTCTTGATGGTGCTTAGAAATGCCTCGTCTGGGCTCACCTTGTTGTGGGTTTTCTTTTCCTTTAGTGACGGCAGTTGTGGTCACGTCACTTCAAAGAATGAAGAGGTAGACCCGATGAAGAGTGGTGGGCAGCAAAGCAAAGTTTATTGAGCGATAGATAGTACAATGCTCCCAAAGAGGGAGGGGACCCGAAAGGGTTGCCCCTTAGTTTTTATTTCTCTTCTTTGTTAAGAATCATCTAAAATCTGGTGGTAGTTTTAAGTAGTTACATCATAGTTCTAAAAACGTGCTCTAGAATCCAACGGATTTAGATTTGAATCCCAGTATAGCTCCTTACGGAATGAATGGAAAATATGTTTTAATTACCAAAATCTCTCCATTTTTCAATTTTATAATATTTCTGTCAAGTAAGAATCAAATGGGTTAAGGTTTCTAAAGTGTTTATAACTTACCATATGTATTATTAACTTTAACTCACTAATATAAGACATAAAATAAATAATGAAAGCCCCCAACAAAAACATTTTAAAAAGTGAAGGAGCTGAATTAACACTTACTTGACAATATTGGTTATATATCAGCTGTGTCTATTCCACTTAATGTCTATCTTGTATAGTTTCATAAGCATTTTAATACGATTACTGGAAAGAAGAAAGGAAGAAACATTGGCATTTATTGTACACACAATACCTCTTTTAGATAATTCATGTAAATGTGATATTTAAAAATATAATGGGAGCTAGATTTGGATAAAATTAAAAATGCTAAATATATACTTAGCTGCACATATACTAAAAATGGAACAATGAAAAGATTACCTTGCCTCATACATAAGGAGAGCACTTGTGAAGCATTTTATATTCCATATTTTTAGAAAAAATATATTTTATATGTTTTTTGTGTAGTCAGTGGTAAAGCTAGTATGGTAAAATTATAATAAATGGGGATTCAGGGTAAAAAGTTTATGGGAGTCCTTTGTATTATTTTTATGGCTTTTCTACAAGTCTTGAATTATTTAAAAATTAAAAAAGTAAATATCTTGGAAAATAAAAACATAAAAATAAGGTAGCAACCAATCTTTTATTTTTTTTTCACTCTTTCAAACTATTATGTTTCAGCTAGATCTGTATGAACCTATACAGAATAGGTGCTTTTGAAGTATAGAGGTTTTATGTTGTATATGTATTACATTTTAATTTTTGGATTTGCAGTAGTACTCTACAATAAAATAATGTATTTTTCTAAAATCCTTTTTTTTTAAAGTTTGTACATGATACATCTTATAAAAACAAAGTATTAAGAGTGCTAGTTATTTTTTACTCCAGTGCAATGAAAAAGTACTTTCATACATAGATCCACTCATAAATACAAATTATGATAGGTGCTTTTAAACAATGTGTAATGGTCAAGACTGACAGAGAGGACATTAGATAAGTTAGTTGGTCAGTTGGTCAGTGAAAGTTTCACTGAGGAGATGACATTTAAAATGTTACTTAAAGGATAAAATAAGAAAATTAGGCAAAGTGGCAATATTGACAGGGAGCACAAGAAGCATTGTGGAGAGAGACCAAGTCTGATATCTTGATGAGGAGAAGAATGAAACATGTTTGAGAAACTGGGAAAGAGAGAGTGTGGTTGGAGTAAAATACCAAGGAGATGAGTGGCTCAAAATGATGTGAAGAGAGAGGCTGAAGCTGTATTATCTAGAGCCTTGAAAGCCACACCAGAAAATTTTATGCCTCTTAGAGTCAGTTCGCCAGATTTACAATCTAGACAGCTCTGTTACTATGAAGTAGTGTGTGTGTGTGTGTGTGTGTGTGTGTGTGTGTGTGTGTGTGTGTGTGTGTTGTGGGGCAAAATGGGAACGGAATGATTAGTGAAAAGCCTATTTCAGCAGTTTACAGATGGGTAACTATTCTTGGACTAGGGAAGTACCTAAAGAAATAGAGGAAACACTATTTTGTGATATGTGTATGTATTATGAATGTGTTACGGGTAGAAGAGATTCACTTTATTACAAATGGCTATCGCTTAAGTCTTCAACTGAAAGCATCCTAATAACAATGGTATACTTAACATTTTAAGAAAATAGGGGCACCTGGGTAGCTCAGCCATTGGGCGATAGCCTTTCACTCAAGTGATGATCCTGGAGCTCCGGGAGCCAGCCCCGCATCAGGCTCCGCACTCAGTGGGAAGCTGCTTCTCCCTCTCTCACTCCCCCTACTTGTGTTCTCTCCTTAGCTGTGTTTCTCACTGTCAAATAAATAAATAAAATCTTAAAATATATATATATATATTAGAAACTCACTATAATGAGCATTGTGTTAACTAAAACTTCTAACTAAAAATGATTATTTTTAAGTGAGTGAGAATTTAATCATGATTATTCATATAATCACAAATTATGTGACACTTTTAATTTCTTATTTTCCTTTATAAACTCATTTAAATGGATATAAGTTACTGAGAATGTGCTACTATTCCTATTTTCTTAATGATTTAATTATACTTAAAATGATTAACAACTTAATTCCACATTATTTTGGTAGAGGATGATAATATACTTCCTAAATGAACAAAATAATAATGAGTAATTAATTTAAAAATTCTGGATATTGTGAGCTGGTAGGAGGTAAATGTATATCTAATAGATGATGAAAAATTATTAGATAATATTGTGTGTACTCATGATAGTCCATGGAGATTAGTGATCTTACTTATCGTGTTTATAATAGTGTAAATATTTAATCAATGCAGTCAATATTTCACCATTGAAGAGTTAGCAGAGAAAAGACAACCAAAAAGTAGAGAAAACAAAACAAGAGAGTTGGTGATGTGGAGGGTATAACATTGTATATTGGGAAAAGCTCTGGCTTAAGTCAAAAGATTTGGCTTCCAGTTCTGGATTCAGGTAACCTTGATTAATTCATAACTGATGATTTGTAAGGTTTTCCTTTCAGCTTCCCAAATTCTATGATTTTTCTGAAATATACCATGGATTAAAGCCCTCTGGATACTTTTATCTAAGTGATCTTGTTCATTCCACATTCTCTCTGCATAACAGTTTGTTTTAAAAGTCAGAACTAAAAAATTAATGAAGATATTTCATTGTTTATCACTGCTTTTTGAGTTTATTGAGCAAGTGAGTTCTCGGGAACAATACAAAGATCAGATGAAGTGTGATATCTTCAAGCAGGAATGAGATGATTAAAACACTGAGCCATTGAGATAGTGGGTCAAATAAAAATAAGGAAAGAATGGTAACTAGTTTTAGTAGTTGGGGAGGAAAACATTATAAAAGTAATCAGTAAAAAAATTCTAGACCAGCTGCTACTATATTTCCAGTTGCCTCATTCCTTCCTAGAGTGACTCTGTATTCTCTAAATTCCAGAGCTTATTTTCTCTTTAAGGAGGCTATGGGGAATTTAAAGGTGTTTCTCCAAATCTGGATTTCAGCAAAATCTATTACTGTCACAAAAAGAAATATTACCCCAAATAAACATGATCACAGTGACTACAGAGAGAAAAAAAAAAAATCTAATTTGAGTTAGAATACCTTGAGTAGAGTTCTAGTTTAGTATCCTACTAGTTGTTTCATACAACTATATGAAAAATCATTTTCTGATATTCAAAAGCAGCATTTGTAAAATATGAACCATTTTGTCTACTTTAGTTATCCTCATTAGGAAAATAAGAATTAAATATAGCAACTTATATAAAAATTCTTTGTTATCTGGAGACTGCTATATGTTTGTGAGCTAGTATTTAATATTCATCAATTTAGCCTACCTACTATGACCATTGATGGATAGAGATGAAAACTGGAGCATTTCTTCACTATTATTAGTCAGCTCTGTATCACCATGGAGTTTAACAATGAGTTGTATTCCCAAACCTGACACTAATTAAGAAAGAAGCAAAAAATTCCACAAAACTTGTAGTTCCTCTAGCTCTGCAATAGATCATCACAGGGCCATTAACTTCTCTGTAAGATGCTATTCACTCTTCTAACTTCCATCTCCACCTTCTGCTTTCTTGTAGAGCAATTATAGATTCTCTTGATCACATTATGAGTTCTCTAAATGCCAGCCAATACAATACAACTGGAACTGAATTCAACATCTTATGCATATAATGCAGATTAATGCTTTTCTCAGTCTCTGTTTCTTAGAGGTTCTAATGTAGATTTTCCACAAGAACATCAGGTAGCATTGAAGTTTCAATGTTTCTTTAGAGTACCCCCAAATATCTAACATTGGACAAGTCTAAGATATAATAATCATCTGCAGAGTCTAATAATTTTGACTTGGTGCCAAAAAAACCAGAGTTTATAATCCTGATTTCAAACAGACATCTTTCTAATATATCCCAATGTAAATTCACAAATTAGCATATGTCCAAATGGTTTCAATCAGTAGAATCATCTTGCAATCATCTTGCAGTACAAAACAGTATTATTACCAGGCTGAGGAGTTTTTATTCATTTTGTTAAATTCAATTCAAATTATACTTTGTAATATAAACCTTTGATTTCATTTTATGGAAATATGTAAACTTGCTTGAACAGAGAAAGAAAGTTTATAAATATGCAACCTAAACATATCTGTTATGAAATGGGCTGTGCCCATTATATTAAATTAGGTATTTCCCAAAAGGAGAAGTTCAAGGTTCAGACAAGTTTTTGTGTTTAGGTAGGCTATTTAAGTGGTTATTCCAGGAAGAAAGAGTACGGGGTGAAGAAGAGTGCAGGAAGAAGGTAAAGGCAATATGAAGCATATTAATGCAGGAACTGTGATGAACTTGGGCTTGATTCTCCTTAGAACTTTCTGAGAAGCATATGGAATGCTTGTCAGAACTGCCTACCTGAGGACTGATCATGACAAAAGCCTTTCCTCTATCAGTTGAGTTTTGCCCTTGGTGTGTTAATTTCCTAGGCTTATGTTTGTCTACTGAACAAGATTTACTTTCCTCACGGTGAAATGTTGTCACTATATGGAAAATCAAAGCTCATTTTTAACTGTCCACCATAGATTCCACAAGAATTGAAAGCCGAAAGGATGCATGGTGGGACATCAAGTACATTATTACGTATCCATTTGTGAACTTCAGTGATAAACCACCTATAAAAACACTGTTCAAATCATCTGGAACCCAGTACTATTGTTTTTAGACCTATACTTCCAAGTTATATTTTCAAATTTGGAAAACCAGAATATAATTAAACTGTACCCTCTTTAGTTATTTTATGTTTATGTAAAAACTGCAAGTAAGGTGAGTCATTGTACCCTGTTTGCAAGCCACTTTTGCCTAACAGAGCTTCCTAAATCTTGGCAAAAGACAGAAGTCTTTAGGTCAAAGAAAAAGTACTTTATTACTCACAGGACTGCAGGCAGCATGAGCTCCACACTCAAATTAGTTCCCCTCCTTTTCAAACATCACTGAAAAGATAAAAAGCAGCACCAGGTACTTCTATTCTAGAGGAAGCCTCTAGCGGCAGGTCTGAAAGATCATTAATGTCCTTCCCATCCCCATAGCTCCCACAGTCTAAGGTTATCTCTCCTTTAAGTACAGGATATTTACTCTCCTTCCACTTCCACAAAGTCTGAAGTTGCTATAACTTCATCTTCTTTTTTCTCCCCAGTCGTCTACTTCATCCAGAGCCTGGAAGAGTCAAATAAAGAGGGACCAAAGCATAGTTACACAATGTAACCAGAATTAAGTCTTAATATTCCAATTCTCATGCTGAACAGCCCGCCATTCAGACTATTCACATGTAGGCAGGTCTGGGGTTGCCACTTAAGGTTAAAAAAAAAGACGCATTGTGCTAAGGAACTGTCAGGAAGGAGGCCTGAAATTTCTGAAGTTTATGTAATGCCCTATGACCCTGAAGCCCTTTCACCTGAGACTGTATCTTACTCACAAGCCATCAAGTGAGGTTGTCCTAGTTTCACAGTCTTCTGGGTCACAAAGAGCTTTATTAATCACAGGATAGGCTCCAAGTTCCAAGGAAAAGATGTAAAGGTGGACACAGATAGACGATATCACACAGTAAGTTTGTATGATAGTGGAGCAACTCTGGGTTCAGGAAACCACCAATTTCATAGGGCCACATCTAGCCATTGGCCCACCAACCTTTGCCCTGGAGAGAGACCTATCTTTATTATTCTGGTCAAGTGATAAATCTGCCCCCTGCCCCAGAGGGAGACACTGCTTTATAAACATCTTGAAAGAGTAGTACAAAACAAAAGTTGCCAGTGCCTTTGCTTAAAACAGTGGGCAGAAATGTTAGAGATCCATAGGAGGACTGTGTCCAGATATCTTGTTGATTTTGGTGGTAGCATTCTAATCTTTCCTTCTGAAATGGCTTTATTTGTTACTATTTCCCCAACTCCTGTCAGCTGTGTTTTAAAATAATACAGCCTGAGAAGAAATGGCAAATAAAATATTAGTTGTGTAAGAAATAAAAAATGGTTATGACAAATTTACTTTTTGTCCATTATTATAATAGTTTTATCATATTTCTCCCCAATGTTGCAATAATGAAGGAAATGGAACTTCCATTTCATAATTTTTTATGAGATATATACAAATAGTAGCAGCTAAATTGGAAAATAAATCAGAGGTAATGGAGAAAACCATTGAATTTTATAATAATTTGCCTCAACTTTAGGCAAATGGTAAAAGAAAAAAGTATCCTTTATTTTATTGTATTTAGTACTTTAATTTTGAAGTGCTTTGACTCTCCAAAAGTTGCAAAATTAATAGAAAACTCCTATAAACCATTCACCCTACTTGTGCTAATGATAACATCTTCCATGACCATAGTAAATTATTAAAACCAGGTAATTTATATTGGTATGATATTCTTAACTCAACTACTGATGTTACTCAGATTTCATATGCAATGTATTCATGTTAGTGTATAGTTCTTTGAAATCTCATATGTATATATTTATATAACCATCACCAAAATCAAGATAAAGAACACATCTATCATCTCTGAAAAACTCTTCTTTTCTTTTTTCCTTTTAGAGTCACACCTTTCCCTAGCCCTAACCTCTGGAAACCACTGGTCTGTTCTCATGACCCTATTTTGTGACTTCAAGAATATTACTAAATGGAAGATTTTTCAATTAAAAACTTTGAGATTGACTTTTTCCCCCTATTCAACATGATTCCCTCAAGATCCATTCACATTGTCCATACTGATGGCACATTCCTTTCTGTTGCTGAGAAGCATTCCACTGTAGACACATGGCAAGTCAGTTATCCATTCACATGTAATAGAGACCTTTGGGTGGTTTCCGATTTGAAGCTATTTATTATTTAAATAAATAACTTATTTAATAAATTATTTCAAGCTATTATGAACATCTGTGTATTGGTTTTCATGTGAGCATAAATTTTCATTTTTCTAAGAAAAATACCCAGGAGTATGCAAGTAAATTGATGATAAATTCATGTCTAATTTTATTTAGAAACAACAAACAAACAAACAAACAAAACCACTGCCAAACTGTTTTTCAGAGAGTCCGTACAATTTTACTAGCACTATGAGATCCAGTTGCTCAGCATCCTTCCCAGCATTTGGTGTTTTATATTTATATATCATATATAATATTTATTTAATTATTAATGATTTAATTATTATTTAATATATATTTATATATTACATATATTTTTATTTTAGCAATTCTAATGGGCATATAATGAGAACTTTTAATACCTTTCATTTGCATTTCTCAAATGGCTAACAACTTTAACATTTTTTGTTTGTTTATATTCCCACATTTTTAAATATAATCTTATTTATTTAGTTATAGTAAAAGCTAAATTGTGACTCTAAACAATAGGATTTCTTTCACCCAACTTATTGATTGATTTATTTCTTGTCATGTGAGAGGCTGTATTCAATTTTGTCATTATATGAGAAGCTTATTTCTAAAATTTTAGTTGCTCCAAAAAAGGGGGCTGACACTTCTACACAGTTGCCTTTTGATTTCACCACTTCACTTTTTTGTTACTCCAAGATTTTATATGTTTCTTTAAATACTGCCACGATTTAGATTGGTTTCACAGCAATTTATGATCATGTACTGCTTAATTAAATTATTTTTCTTCTAATCCTATTCTTATCTGTTCTAATAAACTCTAAAATTATACTGGAAGTTTGCATTAAGGGGATTGAAGAAGATGACTATTAGTTTACCAAAGTGAGATTATATTAAAATGTGAAAAATATATTGTTTTAAGGTAATAGGAGACTGGCTAGAAGAAATTAAGTAGTTAAGTCCCTTCTGTAAAAAAGAGATAACTTTATACATTTATTCCCTTCTTCATTCAATCATTCTGCAAATATGTATTAAGCACTAATTGTCACAGTACACTAGGAAGAATATCAATGTATAGGACCATTGTATCCCTCAAGGATCTTACAAGGAACATGGGGTGAAACAGGTTATAAGAAATAATTGAAAAATAATACCAGCCACTCTGGATTATAGATAAAGACTCCGTGTTACTAACCGGCTTACACTTTACCAGCCTAAGCTTTTCATTTTTATTTTTTTTATCTGTAAACAAAGTACCTGAAATCAAATTTTTTTATGTTCACTTCTAATATTCAGATACTGGAAGTCAGAGAAACATTCTTATAGTTGGCAGTCAGAAGGTTTCCCTACAGCGCACAGGAGCATAAAAAGGAATGTACATTGTGGCTGCTTAGCACCACATCAAAAAAAAGGAAAAGAGATATAAGTTAAACCATGACATTGGATTCCCTTTGTATGTACTTAAAAGAAGCTCATAATAAGTGATATCTTGCTTTCTCGGGATGGACTACAGAGAGAACAAAATTGAAAAGGCAAGTATCTTGGAGAAAGGTGAGCATAGACTCAAGAAAGCCCTGGGGAAGTGTCAGTAGTGCTGCTTTCTGTCCCAGCTTTCTCTGTTTCACTAATTTGTCTATAAAGGAACGGAATTTATGTTTTCTATGTACTTAAAAAAAGGACACAAAGTGATATGATTTTGATTATATTGAATACCTGCCAAACAGTGTAATTCATATATTTTGGTTCCTATGTTATGATTTCAGTTTAGTTGACCCTCACCACCATACTGCACAAATCCTGCACTGAAATTCTCAGAATTATTTCTGAGAAAAGAAGATTCCATTGTGTATTAGGAGTAAGAAAACAAAAGGATACGGAATAAATATAGGTTTAATTTAACAGGTTAGAAAGAAAATATGTGTTGATGTGATTCATGTGAGTTTAGTCATTTAATGATTTTATTTGAACAGCAAATCTTTCCTTATTTGGTGAGATAATAGGAATATCCAACATTTCACACACTTAACAGTGATAGTCATAAACACAATATATTAAAACAGACTTTTTATAGTTAGACAAAGTGATTGGCTAGTTATGAGAACTGGTATATTTGCATATCCAAATAAGTGAAATGCATGCAAATATGAAAATAATATTTTGTGTGTGCAGACTTAAATAACTGTTGTCTCTACCTGTCTTACAGATGACCATTACATGAGTTACATCAGTAATGTTTTTTGTTAGCTCATTCTTATGTTCATAGAACAAGTTCTGGCATAAACTTTTACCTCAATTCTTTTCTCAATAGGATTAAACAAATGATAACTAGCCAATTGAGTAGTAAACATTTTTTTTTAGCAGACTATTTTTGTATTTAATTAATTAAAAGGATATGTAACATTTATTAGTTCCATCTTGTTCATGATAGGTTATTGCTATATATAAATATCTTTAAACATTTTATCTATTTATTTGACAGAGAGAGAGAGTGCTGGCACAAGCAGGGGGAGTTGGAGAGGGAGAAGCAGATTCCCCACTCAGCAGGGAGCTTGACTCCGGGCTGATCCCAGGCACCCGTATATTTGAAATAATAAAAATGTAGAAGAATCTATGTCTACATGTTTATACTTTCAATTAATTTTTTAATATATTATACATAAACAATAGAAAGATGATTAAAAGGCCAAGTCTGTTTCAAACTCTGCAGCTACTATCCATGTACCTTGATTCATTAGTTCTCCTCTCTGACATCTAGCTTCCCAGTTCCCCAGAAGAAGGCAAGATCATTCTTTTTCAGACTACCTTTTAGGTTTGTTTTGTTTTGTTTTTCCCCTGTAATAATGTAAATTTTATAGTAAAGATATACATAAAAGAAACTAATTAGAAATTATGTTCCAGAATAAACTGTTAATATATCATATTTCTATCACATGCATTTGTATTCATACATTTAGAAAATTACATAAACTTTTATATTCATGTTTTGTAAATTTAAAGGCAATTAAAATTGGTATGTTACATATGCTTTTATATCCATTTTTTTTAAGTTTAAAAGCAAATGATAGGTTACTTAAAGCATTTTGTTATCAAAGACTGTGCAATATAATGCTCTATCTATCCAGTGAAATGCAACAATATAATTATTTTCTTATTTGTTAGACTTGTGGAGGGTGGATGAAATTGAGAATGAGAGGAAGATTTCATTGGGCAGGATGAGATAGTGTCCTGCCAAGTATTCTGTACTTTTCATCAACCCAGATTGATAATTAATGCTGAGATTTTTCAAGCAGACATTTATTCACTATGCCTCTGCTTCAAAATGTTGCATTTATTTTAACTATGTTTCTAGACTTTGACTTTTTTTTTTTTTTAAGATTTTTATTTACTTGAGAGAGAGTGAGAGAGAGAGCACCATGAAGGTGGGGTGGGAGGAGGGCGGGCAGAGGGAGAGCAGGGAACTCCATTTTGGGCTTGATCCCAGCACCCTGGGGTCATGACCTGAGCTGAAGGCAGACACTTACATAACTGAGACCCCACTGATGCACCCTTAGACTTAACTTTTTAAACAGATAGAAAAGAACCGTCAAAATTCCTAAATACATATATCTGCCAGTGGGTTTCATCTGCTAGCTTCTGCTTTTACATTTATCTATGGGAACTCTTCCTTTCAGCATGTTACATGGTACTTCTAAATTTCTCCTACTTCCTGCTTAGAATTGTGGTTTTTGAATTGATTTGGGGGGAGATGCAGTAATGGAAGAGTAAAGGACCAGCACTTCTGTTCCTCAAAGTCTAACTCGTCTATCTCTCACCTTGAAGGGCCAACTGTTTGGCATGGGCCCCGGATTTCTGACTGAGGTGACCATATGGGTAAGGAGACACAAAATGTATTTCCATTTTCTTTCCTGCTTAGTAGTTTTATTTTGGTTTTGGTCAGAATATATAGATTGGCCATTGTGTTGTTCACTCCAGTTTTCTCAGTCATATGGCAGTTTTTAATTCCTTCTGAATTCTAGAAAATAGTTGAGTGTTTGAGTGCCTTATAGTAATACAAATTGGAGTCCTTTCCTGTTACTGCAGGATCTTTGTAAAGAAGTAGAGACTGACTCAAGGACCACTCTCCTGACACCATCTTTTTATTTTTATTTTTATTTTTTTAAGATTTTTTATTTTTTTGAGAGGGTGAGAGAGATAGCAAGAGAGAACACAGGCAGGGGAGAGAAGGAGAAGCAGTCTCCCTGCTGAACACGGAGCCTGATGTGGAGCTTAATCCCAGGACTCAAGGATCATGACCCCAGCCGAAGGCAGACACTTAACTAACTGAGGCAGTCAAGCGCCCCTATCCTGACACCATCTGAAACCATTTTCTAGTATCAACTTTCAATTGTTTGACCAGCTGATGTTTTCAAAATACATTCAGTTTTATATATAGTCATAATATTTAACTAATATTGTTAAATAAACTGAGCCATCTATTAGGTGGGAAATGCTACTAAGTATAATTTGAAAAATTATGTTATATGGGGACCTGGGTGGCTCAGTCAGTTAAGTATATGCCTTCAGCTCAGTGGTGATCCCAGGGTCCTGGAATTGAGTCTCATGTTGGACTCCCTGCTCAGCAGGGGGAGCCTTCTTCTCCCTCTTTCCCACTCATGGTCTCTCTTGCTCCTCTCTCACTATCTCTGCGTCTCGCTCTCAAATAAATAAGCAAAATCTTTAAAAAAAAAAAAAGATAGAATTATGTTACATGAATAATATTAACAGTAAAATTCCAAGACTTATTTTAGTAAAATTCTGTCAGCAATGTAATATATGATTTTAATACACAAACATAAACTCAGAAACACAGTTGTTCTTATTGCTACAAAAATAAAATGTGTCCTTAGGATCAAAAGGTGCAAGTCCTTAGTATATGAAAATTCAAATGTGGGACATTTGGGGCACTCAGTGGTTAAGCATTTGCCTTCGACTCAGGTCATGGTCCCGGAGTCCTGGGATCATGCCCTACATCAGGCTGCCTATTCAGCGGGAAGCCTGCTTCTCTCTCACTACCTCTGCTTGTGTTCTCTGTCTAGCTGTGTTTCTCTCTGTCAGATAAATAAATAAAATCTTAAAAAAAAAAAAGGAAAAAAAGAAAAGAAAACTCGAATGTATTACAGGATGTGTATTTTTAAAATGTATGTAAGAAGTATATCCTCCTTGTCCAGCATCCCCCAAATAACATAACATCCCCTCTTCATACCAAGAAATCCACAGTCTCAAATAAGAAAACAATGTATAAATATAAAGCATTATTATATATGTGAATTTTTGAAAAATAGTTAAGCTTTCTGTAAAAACAAACTTTTAAACAGTAACCTTACTTTCATTTCCAATGTAGACACTTTTCAAAGAAAGGCATCATTAAGTAATTTGCCTCTTAGTGTCTTACCAAAAAAAAGAAAAAAGAAAAAAAAAAGAAATCTGTCTTTAATCAGAGGCAAAAAACAGTTATATTCCCACCATAATAAGTGGTCCAATTATATTATCCCCTATATTTGAAAAATCTATCAATTAATTTCATTTTTCTACACATTTTTATATTATATTTGTACAAATGCTCTATAAATTATTTTTTTATGTTTTATCTACTGCTAAAGTAATGTGCAGACCTTAATTATAATAGTGGGGTGCTATCATTTATCTTTGGTAGTCCTAGATTTTTCCCTAGGCTATACTGCTTCTTTCCTTGATTACTGAGAAGAAACAACAGAGATAGGGAAACAAGTCAAGAGGCAAATGACATAACTCACAGAAAATTTTTTGTAATTCTGAACTAAAGCGATAGCAGTGAAAATAAATTGTTAGAAATAGATTTTGAGAGACTTCTACAAGTTGTGATCAATAAAAATTAGTGCAAATTTATACTTCTGGGATGGGTCTGGCTTGGATTATGATGGTGAAGGCATTCTGAGATAGAGAAGAGAAGAAAAGCATATTTGGAGGGACAGTTGTAAACTGTTGAACTTTAATGTTGAACATCTAAGGGATAATGAAACAAAGAAGTTAGAAAATATTCTGAGATAGTATATAATTTTCTAGAATCACAAGTAAGAATGAAAATGATAGCTCCCATAATATGAAAACAGATAAAATAAACCTATGAAATATATCATGAGATCATGAGTTTGGCCATTACTCTTTTTAAAAAAAGATTTATTTATTTATTTTAGAGAGAGAGAAGATGAGCAGAAGGGGCAGAGGGACAGGGAGAGAATCTCAAGCTGACTTCACATTGAGCGTGGAACCCAATGCAGGGCTTGATCTCACCACCTTGAGATCATGACTTTAGACCAAGAGTCTGATGTTTAACTGAGTGTGCCACCCAGGTGTCCCTCTTTTTTTTTTTCTTTAATAATTAAGATTTATTTATTATTTATTTTAATTTTAATTTCAGTATAGTCAACATGCAATGTTATATTATTTTCAAGTGTACGGTATAATGATTCAGCAATTCTATGTAATATTCAGTGGTCATAAAGGCAAGTGTACATTGAATCCCCTTCATCCCCCCCCATCCACCTACCCTTTGATAACCACCAGTTTGTTCTTTATACTTAAGTGTGTTTTTGCTTTGTTTCTTTTTTCTTTGCTCATTTGTTTTATTTCCAAAATTTCACATATGAGTGAAATTATATGGTATTTGTCTTTCTTTTATTGAGTTATGTTGTTTAGCATTATATCCTCTAGGAGGATATATCCCACCAATAGTGCATGAGGGTTTCTTTTTCTCTACAACCTTGAAGTTCAGCCTAAAGAATAGTCTGAAAGATTTTTTTTTTTTGTAATTGCTTAGACAAGGGGAAAGCTCAGAATATATGAACCAATAAGAATATGTGACATCTTGATTTTTTATCTAAGCAAAAATAGAAGAGTCTGCATCTTTATTTTTTGGAGAGTGTCAACAATTACAGGGAGGAATAATTGTGGTAATTTAATTTCTCCAAACAAAAAGTAATTTAAAAGGAGAAATTAAACTACTGAATAAATAGAATAAGGAAAGAGATTTAAGAGAAGTGGTATTTAAAAGTATGTTCCAGCATTCAGTCATTGTTAAGCATTTAAACACTTCTAACAGGTGATTTCTGGTTAAAAATGGTAGGATGTAGGATGTTTGTTTATGGTTGAGTTGCATGAGAAATTCTACGATGTGTCGGTAACAACGCTGCAGAAAATATACCCAGTTTTTTTTATTAGTATTTTTTAATATAGTTTCTTCAGTCCTACTAGCTTGTAACCAACAGAGCTGAACAAGCGAAGAGAAAGCAATATGCCAGGAGTTTGTGTCCCCAGGGCATCCCCTGCCTGCTAACTGGGGCAAACCTGCCTCCTCATTGTCATTTCAATCTGTTTGGGACCCAAACTATTTATTTCTACCTTTTCTGTTATTTTATCCTCCTCCCCACAAAGACTAGTTAATAAATAGTACTTAATAAATACAGCCTTAACATTAAAATGGATGGCAGATGTCAGCATTCCTTAACTATACTTTTCTATTTGAAGAAGATTCCAATTCCTTTTGCTTCCTTTTTTGCCTTTCATACTTTCTCCTATGTATTTCACCAGAAAACCTCGTCTTCTCATTCACAAATTAATCTTAAATCCTGAGACTAAGACTATCCAAATGTGACTTTGAAACTATTTCCTGATTTTCCTGTGTGTCCAAAAATATGTCCAAGTTTACTCATTTAATAAAAATTTGGAGTTAAGTGACTCAGCTATATGAGGAATAGAAAAACTAAAAAACTGCAGATTTCTGCTTTCTTTTTTTTTTTAAAGATTTTATTTGTTTATTTGACAGAGAGAGAGATCACAAATAGGCAGAGAGGTAGATAGAGAAAGAGGGGGAAGCAGGCTCCCCATGGAGCAGAGAGCCAGATGTGGGGCTCAATCCCAGGACCCTGAGATCATGACCTGAGCTGAAGGCAGAGGCTTTAACCCACTGAACCACCCAGGCGCCCAATATCTGCTTTCTAAAAATTTACATCTGGTGGGGAACACAAACTATGCAAATAAATAAATGTCTGGTAGTATAAGATAAATAGAATAAATACACAAATTTAATAAGTAACTTTTTTGTTGTTGTTACTACTTAAATACTGGTTTCATATCTTTAAGCTGGTCCTTAAAGAATATGTAGGATTCGATATCATCATTATCTCTTTTCGATCAAAAGCCTCTCAGTACCTGGGCACCTAGGTGGCTCAGTTGGTTAAGAATCTGCCTTAGCTTAGGTCATGATCCCCCACCCTGGAATAGAGGCCCACATGGGGCTCCTTGCCCAGTGGGGAGCCTGGTTCTCCCTCTCCCTCTGCCTGCTGTTCTGCCTACTTGTGCTCTCTCTCTGTCAAATAAATAAATAAAATCTTAAAAAAAAAAAAAGCCTTTAAGTACTTGAGTAAAAACTATAAAAATCTTATGTGTGAGTAGACGAACCCTACCTAGCTTCCTGTGGCTTAGGTTGTAGAAAGAAAATATTAACTCTAATATGACAAGGTCAATGCTAAAATTATGAATAAGCCTTTGGAAACAGTATATCTGTTTCCATGTGTATGCTAGAATAAAACAGGCACACAGCAATGTACTCTGTCCATACACAACAGATAATTCCACCTGTTTATTTTTTAAAGATATTATGATGGTAAGAGATTTGAGAACGAAACTGTTGGGAGTAGTTTCAGTTCAGGGGAAAATGTAACTGGAACAATGGAGCATCCAGTATTGCCCTGGTATGAAACTGATAAAACCTCAGGCTGGCTCATTTGCAAAGTCCCTGGGGTTGATCTCCCTCTCTCTCTCTGAGCCAGAGCGATTACATTCACATGGACATTGACTGTGAGTCTGACAATTTGTCTTTCACTCTGTATTTTCTATTTACTGGTGAGACACATTTTCACTCAGAACATTTGTCATTTGGGGAAGGAAGTGGAGTGGTTTATTTAGGATAATTTATCCCTCTATGAATTTTTCCCTTCCTCACTCTCCCTAAAACATTGTGAGCCATTCTCAAAACTCACCGTTATTTCGATGTCCAGAATGTAAGAACACAAGAACTTTGAAAACCTAGTCACTATTATGCTAAAGACTGTGCTAGATATTTTACAGATATCCTCCATATAATTCTCTGAGAGAGCTATTATTATTCATATTATAAAAACAAAGACTCAAAAAATTTACACAGTTTATATGTGCTGTGTAAAAATAAGAAATGGTTTGAAGAAGTTAGCAAAACAGATAAGTTATGACCCAATTAGATCTATTCTTGCTGTGTCACATATTTAGACAAACCAAAACTTATTTTAATCTTTCAAAGCAAAATTAGACACGAGAAAAAGCCTGACAATAACATAGCCTATGAAATTAGATTTTTTCTTATGTTTGTGCCAACATTAACATGACATCTCGCCATAGGTCTATGCTTCAGTAATATCAGTCAAAAACAGATTTTTTTCCCATGTCTGGTTTCCTGTTTTGAGCAGAGGCACTAACTGTATTATGTTCTGATGATAGAAGTTGGAAATGAAAATAATTAGTTGTATGTGATATGCTGAATATAGACATCAAGCAGGGACAGGTGTATAATCCAGGAAAGGGATATTAAAATACATGGAGCTGATACTAACTAATGAAGAATGAGAGTATATGATAGCAGTTTAATTTATCGGGTTTTGTGAGTGATTGAATCATAGGGCTAAAAGAGAGACAATAAAATGGGATCTACTTGACACATAGCTCTAAAAAAAAGCTAAAGAAAGATAGGAAGCCATTGTTCTCTAGCAAAATCCACTAGATAGGTTATAAGACATTTAAATAGAATATTATACTTGACTGTAGATATATGACAATTCATAACATGATGTAGGTAGAAACAATAGTATAACATTAACAAATATGATCCTGCATTCCTATGCTTATTAGTAAATCCCACTTCCTCCCAAGTGTTAGATATGCACATATGACTTGCTCTGGCCAATGAAGCATGAAATGTATATCACTTATAGGCAGAGATTTTTAGAACCAATGTGTGATTTATCACATTCCTTTTTTCCTAGCTTAGTAATTATGGAAGCATGCATTTAAATAGAACATCCATCTCTGAAAGAATCTAAATGACTACAGGGGTGCCTGGGTGGCTCAGTTGTTGGGCCTCTGCCTTCAGCTCAGTTCATGATCCCAGAGTCCTGGGATTGAGCCCTGCATCAGGTTTCCTGCCTAGCAGGAAGCCTGCTTCTCCCTCTCTCACTCCCCCTGCTTGTGTTCCCTCTCTTCTGTGCCTCTCTCTGTCAAATAAGAAATAAATAAAAGCTTAAAAAAAATCTAAATGACTACAAATACAGATCCTCAAGAGCCTTCATGGAGCATCAGAAACAAATCATTGTTTTGTTTGTTTGTTTGTTTTTTAAAGATTTTACTTATTTATTTGACAGAGAGAAACAGAGAGAGAGAGGGAACATAAGCAGAGGGACTGAGAGAGGGAGAAGCAGGCCTCCTGCCGAGCAGGAAGCCCGATATGGGACTCGATCCTGGGTCTCCAGGATCATGACCTGAGCTGAAAGCAGTCGCTTAACCAACTGAGCCACCCAAGTGCCCTGAGAAACAAGTCATTGTTTTGAGGCATCTATATATGAAGTTGTTTGTTATTGCAGCATAACTTGGCCTATTCTAATATCCATATTGAGAATTCCTTGATATTACAGATCATGCCTTCTTTACCACTATATCTCCAACTATCTAAAATAGCATCCAGCATAAATGTTTCTTGAATCAGTGAATGACTTAATGAATGATAACACATAAATATTTATTGCCTTGAGTGTCAAGCTGATAGCATAGCAAAAACAAAAATATAAAAACCATCTGGAAATAAGGAGAAGTTATTTACATAATTTATGGCCTATAGTAAGTGCATTTTACTGGTAAAAGGCAAAGGTTAACACTAATTGAGCTAAGCAGAAGGAAGAAGAACCTTCAACTTCCATTAGTGAAGTAACTTGAGGCTCTTGCCAGTCACAGGACTAGCAACAGGAATTTTTGAGGTGAAAAGATTTTTTTTCTTTTACATAAAAAATGCTGCATTAGGAATTTAGTTGTACTTTGTGTGATTCTAGGTGTGAAACTTTTATGTAGCAAGGAAACATGAAATGGACTTATAAATTGCTGAGTAGTTTCTCTCATTCAGACAGATTTTTTTTTTTTTGCCTTAGTGAAAGAAGAAAGATATTTGGCAGCCAGCCATATAATTAGAATTAACCTTGGCCATGAAGGCATGACAGATGAACCAGCCTGATCATTCTAATATTTGCCTGTCTGCATGTGGAATTCCTGTCTTAGACCAAGGCACAGAAGAAAATGTTCCTCTTAAAATTTTTCTCTGTATACCAGTCATATTGTTTCCTCAGGATATATCATAAAGATATGCCACAAAATACTATAATTGTGTCATTCACCAGAGCAATTAAAAAACAAAACAAAACAAAACAAAACAAAAAACACATTGGGCACAAACTCAGATTTTAATAGAAAACAGATTTCTGGTCGGTTGGAGTGTTTTTCCAGTATTCTTCAGCTAAACTGTTGTGACAGTCTTTGGCCCTGTAAATTGAACCTGTATGCAGAATATTTGAGCTAAATTAGCTTAGCAGCTTTCTCAGAGGACAACACTCATACACCATTACCACTTGCCACACACACACCCATACAGCAACATCACCTTTCCCAAATACTTTTCTTTCCCTCTCTCTCCACTTAGTATTACTCAAAATTATCTGGAAGTTTAAAATGCAAACTTAGCAGTTGTATATTCTTCCCAAGAGAGGAAATTAAGCAGAATTCAAAGAAAATTGGTTTTGTAATTGTTTTGAATAAGGCAACAGAGTATTTTCTATTTGGTTACAACGACATCAATGAAACTTGAGAGGGTGGAAGTCTTGTCCAATGCCACTTAGAAGGTTATCAGAGCCAAGGGAGGGGTTAGGATACCAGTTAGAACTGAGAATGGCCTTGAGGATAGGCTCTGTTTCATTTCCTACGGTAGATAAATGAGGACCAAATACAGGAAATTATAAGATCATTTCAACAAATAAAAACCAACCCACCATTCTGGGTGTCATATATTGTGGTTGTTGGCACTAGTATTTTGCTCACTGTGATGGTTTTAAAGCATAGCTGCAAATTCTTTGACATTTGGGTGCTTCTCTCTCATTCCTCAGAATGGGCTTGTTACTACTTCAACCATTACAAAGGAAGTTACATTTGGTGACCTCTGAGCCCAGATTTTAAGAGGCCAGGTGGCTTCTACCTTGTTCACTGTAATATTGCCTCCCAGGGTCCTAAGATCCAGGAAGTAACTCTGACTACCCTGAGGATGTCACACTGGAGAGGATGATTAAAAACGGGTTCAGAACAAATGGTAGAGCCGCATTATGTGGGTTCAAATCATACTCTACCAACAATCAGATGTGTAATCTTGGGATAGTTACCTAACCTGTGTGCCTCAGTTTCCTCAGTTATAAAATGGGGAGAAATAACAGTCAGGAACATACTACTTATTTCCCTATCAGTAGCTTATATGGTTATTTAAAGGATCAAATGTGTGTGTGTGTGTGTGTGTGTGTGTGTGTGTGTGTATGAGTATGTGTGTGTCTAATTTTTATTTAATTTTTTTAAAAGATTTTATTTATTTGACAGCAAGAAGCACAGTTAGAGAGGGAACACAAGCAGGGGGAGTGAGAGAGGGAGAAGCAGGCTTCCCGCCGAGCAGGGAGCCTGATGTGGGACTTGATCCCAGGACTCCAGGATCATGACCTGAGCCGAAGGCAGTCGCTTAACCAACTGAGCCACCCAGGCATTCCTTAACTTTTTTAACTAAAAAAAATATGTACAATTTACCAATTTCTCCCAGTACCCTACCCCTTGAAACCATCAATCTATCTCATATTTATGAGTTTGTGTTTTTGCTAATTTTTTAGATTCCACATATAAAACTATCATATGGTGTTTATCTTTCCTCTGTCTTACTTATTTTATTTAGCATAATTCCCTCAAGGCCCACCCATGGTGTTGCAAAAGGCAAGATTTCATTCCTTTTTGTAAGGCTGAGTAACATTCTGTTGAGTGTGTGTGTGTGTGAGTGTGTGTGTGTGTGTGTGTGTGTGTGTGTGTCCAGCTACTAAACACTTTGCCTGTTAACCATTTTTTACATTATTTCTATAAGAGGAAATTTACTTTTTTTCTCTCGTACTTTTTATGGTCATTTTTATAGTTGTTCCATTGAAAACTTCCATGACTTGAATCTAGGATAATGGTATTTCATGAATAGGGATGCTCTTCTGTAATTGGCATTATAGATACGTCTTTATAATCCTGAATACCAGACCAGACTTTCAAAGATGATATGTTCTTCTGTCTAGTGCAGAAAAAGGATTGCCTGCATATGCTTTCAGTTCCATACAGAACAGGGCAACTTGTCTCCAAGTGGCTTCTGACTAGGGAAGGACTGCTTTCCACCAACTGGATATCTTTCATTCCTATAGATTAGTTCTTTGGAGCTCTTCAAAGATACATCTGTATAAGATGATTGTTGCATTTCTACATATCTATCCACATGGATATTTTGGATTTTCCTAAATCATGTATGATTACTAAAAATTCCAAGCTTAGGAACCTCAGACATAAAGATCAGTATGTGTCTGAATTAGACTTCACTGCACACTAGTTTATAGTCTTAGTACAATAGGTGATTGATTACTAACCCTGAGTATCTGTGAAACCAGAAAGTCCAACTCGCAACCATTGTAAGGACTGAGACTATCCCCGGATGGATATTGCCAAAAAAGTATTTGATTCAAAATACTCTTTCAACAGGACCATTTGACATACCAAGGCAAATGCCTCTTCTAATAGCAGGCTAAAAACAAAAAACAAACAAACAAATAAAGACAAAAAACAAACAACAACAACAACAAAAACAGGCCTTAATTCAAAATCTCATTAAAATACACTCAGAAATATGGATAGACGTAGCAATTGATTTTTTAAAGTAAATAGAAAACATAGAGGTAGAAATCCCAGAAGTCAGGCTGAAATTAGGAAAAGTGCCTGATCTTAAGTTGCTGGGATTTTTTTTTTTTATTTCTAAAAAACACATGTAATCTGTTCATTCAGACATATTTGCTTTTGAATGATTTTTATGTGAAACTGTAAACTTGAATAGAAACAAAATATTTAAAACAAGTGTTCCTATGGCTTCTACTGTCTAACTAAAATACAAGAAAACAACTATTTTTTATCTTTCTAGAATGAGATATTGTATCAATCAGGGTCCTGATAGGAATTTCACATGGTTCAAGAATTTAATAAAGACTGCTTGAAAAAGTGTGAGAAAATTATAAATAGCCCATGTTGCCATTCTTAAGATGCAAAAGACAAGGATACTAGTACCATCCCTAAGCTTGAATGGCAAGAGGCTGAAGTAGCACTATCGGAGCCAAGGAAAGCATGTGGAAGAAGCTGCCTGAAACAAGCTATACACAGGTGAAGAGGCGGGGGGCTGTAGCCTCTACCAGAAAATGTACCCCAGAGAAGAAAAAGAGAGGGGAAGAAAAAGTTCAAATTTTCCTTTCCATTCTCTGATCTCTCATAGGTGAACTCAAGGGGAAGTGGGGAGTCCTCAGTATTTCAGCCCACAGGAATCAGTCTCTTGGGGCAAAAAACAGAGCAGAAGAAAAGTGGTGCGAGTAGAGGCTAGAAAATGAGGGGTGGAAAAAAAAAACTAACACAACTCTTTCTTGTGTTTTTGTTTTCTTATTTCAAACAAAAAGTAGTCTCTTTAAAACACAAAATAGGCAGAAACGTCAAGTATATTTAAAATCCTGTTGATGAGAAATATATTTTCTATGCCACCAATATCATATTTCTGTCAAGATAATGGAGAACAAAATAGGTCAATCACAAACATACACACACACATGTTGTTATAACTACACAGGACCATAATTGTCAGTATGGATTTGTATCCTCTTGTCTCTAGTTATCTAGTTACAAAACAAAAATATTCCTCATGTGTTTAATCACTCTATCTTTGTGCAATAAAAAACAGAGCACTTTGCATATAGTATTCTCTGCAATGTTATAAAGTAATTTCATTTGGTGATTTCTGACTTTAAAGTTTGTAGAGAAACTAAAAAAATTGCCACTTGACTTTTATAAATAGAACCAGTAACATGGTAATTGGTTTGCACAAAAAACTGCTTATCCAGTTATTCCAACTTAATGTACTTTCATTGTATTTAAGGAAAATAGATTTTCCCCCAAGTAGAGTGAATACAAAAAAAGGAATGCAAAATAATGTGAACATAAAGACCAGCCTATGAAGGCCACTGAGGAAGGAGAATGAGCCAGGCAGTGCAGAATACAAAGAAAACAGAAAGAGTTATACATGGCAAGGGTAACCTAATGAGGTGAAATAACAGGAAAAACTCATAGACAAGATATTTTGTGCATCATGAAGTCCAAATGCCAATGTGAAAAAAAATTAACTAAAAAGAAAAGAAATTAAAAGTGAAAGCACTGTTTTAGGTTAGGTATCACAGAAAACCAACACGGTTGTATTTACTTCATAGAGCTTTAAGCATCTTAGAAAAACAGTGTATTACGATAGGATATGGAGTATAATCTAAATATCTGAGGGAGGTACAGGTTATTTCTGTGATGAGAGACTTTTTGGTGATGAGTACCTTTCATTCAATGCAGTTCTCAGCACATGTGAAACAACAAGCTGAAGGGTTGCTAAAGAAGGGTTTATTCTCAAAGTTCTTATTTATTTACTTTATTAATTTATAATATTTGAGTTGCTTACAGTTTCAGATGTTTTTATTGTGGTATAATTCACATATAATAATAGTTTCAAGTACACTGCTTATAATTTTCATAGCAAAAACTTTTTAGAATAAACTAATAGAGATTGAAGGGCATTATTAATCATGTAAAGCTAATGCCTATATTAAAATCATAGCCATAGTGAAACTCTGAAAGCAAAAGGGAAAGTTATTTTATTAACTTTTATTAAGAAATAATAATGTTAAATGAAGAAATCCTTTGTGTAGTTTAAGTTAGAACAGGGCCTGGGTTCTCTTGGAGGCAGAACCAATTTGTCTGTTTGCTCAGCACTCAATGATTTTGGAGATATTAGTCAACAAAAAAGTACTAATAGCTTTTACAAACATTAGCCTGAGAACCATTTTCCATTTAGTCTGTAGTTAGTTAATTGAGTGTATGTTCATTTGTCCATATAAGCTATAAAATCCTACAATGAAGATGTAATTATAATTAACATTGCTGACCAGTTAAAAGGCATAAACAGTAGTATGCCCATCAATATGCACTCTCTATTTGCTGACATTTCCAGTTATGCCAGATGGTGGATTTAATGATGGTGCCTTGTGGTGCTTCTAATGATTTTTGTGCCTGATGGTAGTTTTATAGGGCCCGTCACATCAGAGAAGGCTGAAGGGTGACTTAATAATGATCCTCAAGCATATGAAGGGTCATGAAGTATATGGTTATGAAGTGACCAGCTGTTACTCATTCGAACAAGGAGTAGATTTTAACTATAACCAGAGCAATTGAACTTAGACGTGAAGTAGAACTTCCTGATAATAAAAGATATTTAATAACAGGGTTGATGAGAGATGCTATAGAATATTTTCTTTTTTCTTGAGGATAAAATATGCTCACTTGTATCAAAGCCAAGTTTGTACTTCTTTGATAGATAATGTTTCAGTTTCCTTTCACATCACATTTTACTATGTTTTTCATACTCTGGTACTAAATGGATTCAAATTCTGGCTCTAACTTATGAAACCAGACATGTCAAAGAGGTCCTTTTAGTCAGATCCCCCCCCTTTTTTTAAACTTCGGAGTCCTAAAATAATGGAGACCTGTGCAATAATGAGGAGTATTATAAAACCCTCCATATCTTTCCTATCCAGACACTGAATAGGGATAGATATCCTTCATGACATTAAATAAATGCACTGTGTTAGAGAAGGCCACGGGCCTTTTTCTAGTTTAGGACCCTGTAATGACTAACTGTGTAAGCCCAAAATAAGTGATTTAACTCCTCTGAGTTTTGTGTTGCTCCCTTTAGAAAATATGTTAAGGAACTGGGCATTGACAGATAAAATTTTTTATAAAGATTTTATTTATTTATTTGACAGGAAGAGATCACAAGTAGGCAGAGAGGCAGGCAGAGAGAGGGAGGAGGAAGCAGGCTCCCTGCCAAGCAGAGAGCCGGATGTGGGCCTCGATCTCAGGACCCTGAGATCATGACCTGAGCCGAAGGCAGAGGCTTTAATCCACTGAGCCACCCAGGCGCCTGACAGATAAATTTTGATGTCACCTCTGTCATGGGGAAACAAGCGACAATGTTGGAAGTTTGGAAGAGATATCATTCAAAAGGTTGAGAGTAGAATTTTCTGCTGCAGTGGCTTATTTGACCCTGTGTATCAAGTGGGAAAAGGCATTTCTGATCAATGTGAAGAGAATAGAATGTCACTAAACCTCAGTGTACTTGCTTAGAAACTATTAATTTGACAAACAATATGTTCCAGGCAGTGTTCAAGATACTAAGGAGTTGTCACTCTTTTAAAGTACAAAAATCCTGTGTTCATGGATTATTAAGGGAAAAAATCAACAAATAATCACATAAATAAATAAGAGAATTTCGGGGGATGACGTACCAGAAAGAAAATCAGACAGGGAGAGGGGTGATACGACCATGGCTACAGGGAGGGAGAAGGTGAGCCTATGGTCCATGTAGTCTTCTCTAAGCAACAGGTCACTTGTTATCTCTGTATATCAAAAAAAGATTCAACGATGCAAATTTAGAAGGTCCAGTTAAAGGTTAAAAGGAATCCAGACAAGCTATTGCTACTTTTCTCAATCAAATTTATGGATCCTTAATGTGTAACATTGACAAAATGTTGGCTAGGTTCTGTTTCTGGCTTTATTAATCACTAACTGAGGTCTGCTCATCACTTTCTTTTTAGGTAAAATATAGGAGAGGAAGCTGGGATGTTATGAAAACTTGATTATTTTCATTTTTCCCTTCTAACAACACTATGATTAATCCCAGTCTTGCCTATTCCATGCAGTAGATTTAAGGATGAAATGAGATAATGGATGGGTAACCAGTTCATTGAGGACTACTTAGTGGGATATTAATATGAAACAATTTTATTTTTTTTTCTAATGCCTTCAATCGTGTTGTGTTTTGATGTCTCCTTTCCTTGTGTCTTAATGACATTGTAGGCAGATACCATAATTTTTCCGGTCTCTTTCAGTTATTAAAACTTAACCCACTCTAGTTAAACATTCAAATCATAAAATTTATTTAAAGCTTCATGTCTTCTACTTTGGACCTTAGCTACAAGTCTAGCACAACAGGGAAATTCCCAGTCAACATCTAGATTATATTTATAAAAACAACTGTAAAATGTAAGGCACAGTAGTTACTGAAGATGGCATGAGTTATTTTATGCTGAAGCTTAGAGAAGAGAGAACCTATCATGTTGACAGCCAACCAGGAAGCTTAATTCTGCAAGTGACTGCAGGAGCTCAAGGTCTAAACTGAAGCCCATGTTTACAAACAGGGTAGGAGAACTGCTAGTATCAGTCCAATCATTAATATTTTACCTAAAAGTCTAGAACAGCTGTCAACATGGTAGCACCTTTTCAACATTCAGAGGCCTGCAATGAGACAGCATCTAGTGAGAAAAATGTCAAGATGCTTTCATATCTCAAATGTGGAAATCAGGACATGGCAGGTAAAGGAGTTTGGAAAATAATAATTAGAATATTTAAAAAATAGATTTTTGTTATAACATGCCAGGTTGTTAATGCTTTATACCAGTGCCTTAGGAGAATTAGTAATAGTTGTTTCTACAGTGTTTTAGGAAAGCGCATCATTTTGTGTTGTATTACCTACTACAATATTTATAAGCATATTAGTTGGTATGTCCCTACATACACTGAAACCAGCATCTAACAAATGCATTGAATGGTGAATTATTTCATTACAAAAAGAGAAAGTGATTTAAATTAACCCAGCCATTTGTTTACATGCAGATTGCCATTTTCTTCTGCACGTTAAAAGTAGACTAAATGAGTTATAAATTTCTGTCTAAAATTACACATATCATAAAAGGCCAGTTGTTTTTCTTTTTTCTTTCTTTCTTTTTTTTTTTTGAGACAGGTTAAGGAAACATTCATTGAAAACTCTTTGTGCATACTATGATTTTTCTAAACACTTTTCTTTCTATAAAAAGAATAATTCAAATGTCAAGCTTATCATTTAAATGAAGAATCCATACATATTTTTTTCCAGATTTTATTTATTTATTTGTCAGAGGTAGAGAGAGCACAGGCAGGGGAGCAACTGGCAGAGGGAGAAACAGGTTCCCCATTGCGCAAGGAGCCCGATGTGGGACTCAGTCCCAGGATCCTGGACTCATGACCTGAGCTGAAGGCAGATGTTTAACCAACTGAGCTACCCAGGCATCCTGAACCATACATATTTTTTATAGTACATATTTTGCAGTATATAGTTTCTATTTGCTAAAGAAGTTAGAGGGATTTTTTATGTTTATTAAGGCATGTTTCTCTTCATGTAATGGATATATGATTATTCTGGATAGAAACAGGGAAAGATTTTTCTAGATAATGTCGCTAGTAGATATGCTCAAAACTCAGCAATATCTTTACAGAGAAGATTGGCAAACTGTAATTTAGCAAATGCCACTGACCATGGCTTTCTGTCCTTGTCAGTGAAAAAATACTCATTCCCTTTATGTAGCTCAAGTTCCATTACAGTGAATAAAGTAAATGACACACACAACAAATTGTATATATATATATATATATATATGTATATGTACATACATTTATCTGCATATTACATAGTAGAGTTTAAGAAAGAAGTTTTGGAAGAAAGAAACAGTATATAAATATTTAGACAGAGGTAAGGTAACTTAAAACACTAAGAAACTGTACCAAAAAGAAAAATGAAAAATCATATAAATAATGATCTCAAACAGAATACAAAATAAAATGTTACAGCAATGAATAACATGCTTACCAAAACTTGATAGCTAAAATTTCTTTGTCCTTGGGAAGAGGCATTTTCAGCTCCCAAATTATCAAGAGCTTTTAAAGCATAAATAAAAATTTGAACTTCATTATGAACATCTATTAGTTTCATTTGGCATGCTAATGTTATTTAAACAAAATTAATCCATATAAACTATCTATGCGCATAAGGATATAATTACTATTGAGAACATTTTTTGCCCCTCCCAGGGTAGAGAATGCTGTTTTAAAAATCAGGAGGAATAATCCCCTGGTTTATTATATATACAACAAGAAGCATTTCCAGAACAAAGAAGATATAACTTACAATAAATGTGGGTTTGGAGTAAAATGAGGGATGAAGAACAGCATGATAAAGCAAAACATCTTGTCCGTCATTTAAAAGTCTCTGGGCACAACCAATTCATACCTTACCACTCTGCTTTGAAGTTTAAATTTACAAAACTTGGTACCTAATCCCAGGAACATATTCATTGCGGATCAAAGGATTTGTAGTGTTATGTGTGCATTAAATGTCATCTGACTAGGAATACTTAAAAATCCCTGGGACAAGCATCAGCCAAAGATATAATAGATGAGGTCAGTTAATTTTGTTCTTATGCTATCATTGACTACATTATTTTTAGCAGCTTTTGTATTAGGTCCTTAAATATATTTTTTTTAATTACTTCTCACTGAAACCTTATGAAATAGGCAGGATTTTATTTTCCCATTAAGAAAATTGAAATTTAGAAAAGCTACTAACTGAATTCCAGCTTTCAGAACTCCTAGGAAGAGGCAAGTGGGAAGGCTTCATCCTGCCTTTTTCTAATTCTGAACCCTGTGCTATCTCCAGGGTAGAAAGGCTATACACCCTGTAGTCTTGAATTTGATACGGGAATTGGATTTCCTGTTCAATACTTTGTACTTTTGGAAATGCTCACCATGTAAAAGTTGCCTTGGATACATATATAACAGAGAGTTCCTTGAGTTTATCAAAAACAAAATTCATGGATAATTTATGATTCTTGGGTGAAATGTTTTTTTCTTTCAAAAAAAAAGGATAATTCAAAGAGCCATACTTTTAGAACTATAGGATCTCAGAATAAAAAAGAGTTTATTGTACGGCTCCTGACAGTTCTGATTAGATAACTTTAGGTTGGTTTTGAGAAATTGTAAGTTCCTATGTTTGACAAGAAAAAAGAAAGTATCCTGCTTTTACTCAAGATGTAAAACTTTTAAGATGGCCAAGTAATTCATTGCTTATCTTTTGGAATGCAAAACATTTATAAATAAATGTCCTGGGGCACCTGGGGGGCTTAGTTGGTTGGGCGACTGCCTTCTGCTCAGGGCATGATCCCAGAGACCTGGGATCCAGCCCTGCATGGGGCTTCCTGCTCTGTGGGAAGCCTGCTTCTCCCTCTCTCACTCCGCCTGCTTGTGTTCCCTCTCTAGCTGTATTTCTGTCTGTCAAATAAAGAAATAAAATCTTAAATAAATAAATAAATAAATATCCTTTTCAGCCCATAATATCTTCATGTCAGAAAGAAAATATGTTTTACTTTTCAGTTCCTCTTTAGCTTAGCTTTTTTCCTATGGCACAGATTTGTCCAAATAAATTTGCTCCGAGATATTTGTCAGTGTTATTAACGAGAAGTTTTGTTCCATTATCCTTATTACTTGTAGTGCTACAACAAGAGATAATGATTATTAGTACACAGAGAACTTGTTTTAAGTTTAACAAAAGTAGAGCCATAGGACAGAGTTAACTTTTCTCTGGAGACTTTGTGAAGTCCTAATATGATACATTTTTATCATCTTTATAGAATAGTAAATATTTGTATTGCCTTTATCAGTTCTTGAATTTCAAGGCTAGAAACCAAGAGCACCAATCAATTCTACTCTGTAGATTTTGTCCATAGTTCCTAGAATTCTGTTTATTCTGTTTTTTTGTTTTTTGTTTTTTTTGAAGTTCCCAAGTACTCCAATATGTCTAGGCAGCCAAGCAGTGACATAGAGATGTTTATTATCCCCCGAAAGACTAGATTTCCTTAAGTCAGAAAGAAGGCACCAGGTCAGTTCCTAATAGGAATTTGTATTGTTTCCACATAAGAAGAAAAGTACTTGCTTATTAATTTTTGGCAAATCATGTGTAATTAAATAGTACCTTTAAACATGACATTTTTTGTGAGGTCATGATTATTCACCTTATACAAAAAAGCAGAACAGAACAAAACAAAACAAAAATTGCATTGCCACAAGTAAATTGACTTGGTAGGGGTGGTTTATGATATTTGATCATATTTCTATATAATTTAGCAAAGGCAATATCAACGTATGTCATATTTTTTAAATAACCCAAATCAGAATTCTTTTGACAAATCACTATCATAATTTATATTAAGATGTCCCATGAGATATCTTCTCCTCAATTCTAAGGGGCAAGTTAGAAAATGGAATCATTCAGAGAGTATATTTCAGATTACACAAGTGTAGTGTGCTCCGTTGAGAGGCAGAGATTGACTATGAAGAGAACAAATAAAATTTCCTAATATATGCATCAAAAATATAATCCTATCCCCATTTCTTTTATTAATGCAATTCAGTAACCTCCCCCCCCCAATTACTCTTGTTTTGTCAGATCTTGGATCAATAGTCTTCTTTCTCACAGTCATCTGCTTTTAGACTAATGGAGTCCTGGTTTGATCTCCTGTTAGAGTGTGCAGATGTGTACTCCTAACGGCAAAGTCAAATTAAATCATGGACCCAGGACCCAACAAAGTGTGTATTTTCTCCATTATCAGGTCAAGAGCACCTTATACATTCCTTTATGAAGGCTATCATTCTTTTAATGTTAATTCACAAGTCTCCACATATAATCTAAAGCACAGAGCAACAACTTTTAGGCAAGTAAAAGGGAAAGGAGGGACCACTTGATGATAAATTATATGGCTCCGTTTAAATTATAATAAACAGAATTAAGCATAATGAATCCCCTATTGGAGTATAATATGTAACTGTTTCATAAAGATTTGGTCAATGATTATATAGATGGTAGGAACATAGTATGGAGTGTAAGGGCATTAACAGATCTCTAGCATGTACCAGCCTATCCAGAAAAACGTATGTCACAATCCTCATTGGCACTTTACAAAAGAAGCATATGCAGTATCATTGGCAAGAGCATATAAGTAAAAACTATTCTCAGTGACTCAATTTATTTCATTTTCTCTCTTTATAGATGCTAATGTCTTTAGAAGTAGTTTTGTAATCAAATATTACTTCCTAATTAATTTAATATTCATAAAAGATCTTTAATTACTCCAAATGTCCATTTACAATTTTGTTGTTGTTTCTTACCTAGTAATAATGTGAGACATTGATCATTCCCCTTTCCCACCCTGAAGGGCCAACCTAATTAAGTGCTAAAAACACAATGTCTTTATTTTGGGGGAATTCTTGAATGCTCTGTTAGGTTTATGTAAGTATTTCTTAGTCTTAAAAAAACAATTAGATTAGGAGCTGCTTTAAATTATTTCAGGTACCATTATTATTAGTCTGCTGGGGCTTTCATAACAAAATGCCAAAGACTGGTTTTAAACAATATAAATGTATTTTCTCACATCTGGAGACTCTCAGTCCAAGATCAAAGTGTTGGTAAGTTTTCCTTTCTCTGAGGCCTGTCTTCTTGGCCTGCAGACTTCTGCCTTCTTACCATATTCTCGATTGCCTTGTGTTTGTGTACGTGTTTCTCTGGTGTCTCTTCCTTGTCTCATGGGGACCTACTGGAGTAGAGCATCACATTTATGACCTCATTTACAGTCACATCTGATGTTAAAGCTTCATTGTAAGAATTTGAAGAGAATGTGATTCAGTAGATAATAGTACTCAATTTATATTATTTAATCTTTGTAAGAATACTATTAGTAGGGTTCTAATTTTTTAAAGCAATTTTGTTGTGATATAAATAACATGCAATAAGCAACCCATATTTAGAAGATATGAGTAATGACATATGTGTATATCAGTGGAACCATCACTGTGATCAAGATAGTAAACCTATCCATCACCTCCAAATGTTTACTTAAGCACTACATACTCCCTTTCTTCCCTACCCTCCCAAGCAATAAATTATGCTTTATTTTGTCACCATAGATCAACTTATTTTAGTTTTATATAAATGGAGTTATATAGTATGTATACTTTCTCTCTGGTTTCTTTTACTCGGCATGATTATTTTGAAGTACATTTATGATGTTGCATTTATCAACAGGTAGTCCCTTCTTATCACTGAGTATTTCATGTTACAGATATACAGAAATTTGATTCTTGCACTTGTTGATATACATTTGGATCCAGTATTACAGATAAATATGCTATAGGTGTGTATAAATTCTTGTTTGAGAATTTCCTTTTCTCTTGGATACCTATCTATGAGTACAAGGGCTGGGTTATATGGTAGATGTATATTTACCTTTTTAAGGAATTGCACAACTATTTTCCAAAATGAGAGTGCCATTTTACACTTTTAGCAAGTAGTATATGAGAATTCAAGTATTTCTACATTTTTGTCAGTACTTGGTCTGGTCAGTGATTTTAATTTTAGCCATTCTAATAGATGCGTAGTTGTAAGTCATTGTCATTTTATTTTGCTTTTGCCTGCATGGAATTAATGATATTGAACATTTTTTCATGTGCTTATTTGCCCTTCTTATTTCTTCTTTGTTGATATCTGTGTTGAATATGTTTTGCCCTTTTTTGTATGGGATTATTTTCCAATTTGTGAGTTCTTTATATACTCTGAATAACTGTATAGAAATCCTTTACCAGATACATATTTTGTAAAGATTTTATCCTTTGTGACTTGTCTTTTTACTCTCTGAATAATGCCTTTCGAAGAGCAGAAGTTTAATAATTGATAGAACCTAATTTAACTGATTTTTCTGGACTCATTTTGGTGTCAAACCTAAGAAATTTTTGTCTGATCCAGAGTCACAAAGATTTGTTCTTATGATTTCTTCTAGGAGTTTTATAGTTTTAGTCTTTACATTTTGGTCTATGATCCTTCTTGAATTAATTGTATATGATCGAGCGATAGATTAAAAATTATTTCCTTGCATATAGATATCCATTTTCTCCAGCAACCATTTATTGAAAAACTGTCTTCTTTTTTCATTTCATTGTCTTTTCACTTATGTCAAAAATCACTTTATATAGGTGCAAATTTATTTCTAGAGTTGTGTATTCTGTTCTACTATTTCTACTTAACACCATACCATACTTTTTTACTGATTACTGTAGTTTTATACTAATTTATTTCTCTTCCTTTAAAGTTGTTTTGACTATATAGGTCCTTTAAATTCCCATGTAATTTTATAATCAGCTTCTCAATTTCTATAGAAATTGTTCTAAAATGCTTAATTACATTGAAATGATAAATTTGGTGAGAATTAATATCTTGGCAATATTATATCTCCCAACACATAAACAAGCTATATCTACCATTCATTTATTTATTCTTTAATATCTCTTACAATGCCTGTTATCATGTATACATATTTTTTCACATTTTTCACATATTTCACACAGTCATTACATATTTTATGCAATTTTCAATATCACATTACATATTTTATGCAATTTTCAATATCACAATTTGTATCTTCTTTTTGATCACAATTTCAATTGTATATATATATACAAATGTCATTTGCATATTGATATTGTATCTTTCAACCTAGCTAAACTCACTAATTCTAGTCTCTTTTTAGTAGGTTACATTGGATTTTCTGTGTGAGCAACCATAGAGTCTGCAGATCAATATTTCCTCTCTAATCTGTTTTTTTTTAATTTATTTTTCTTGTCTAAAGGCACTGACCAGAGTTTTAAGTACTGTATTGAATAGAAATGATAAGAGCAGATAACTGTCTTGTCTTACTCCTGGTCTTAATGGGAAAGTATTCAGTTTTTTACCATTAAATATGTTACCTGCAAAGTTTTTCCATAGATGTCTTTTATCAAATTGAAGAATTCCCCTTCTATTCCTAGTTTGCTGAGAGTTTTATCAATAATGAACATTAGATTTTATTAAATGACTTTTTCCAATATAAATAATTATACTGATTGATATTCAAATATTAAACCAACCCTGCATTATTGTAAATAAATACCATAACTTAGTCATAATATATTACCCTTTTAATATATTATTGGATTTGATGTGTTAAATTTTAGTTACAATTTTTGCATCTTTGTTTACGAGGGATTTGCAGTTTCCCCTTTTGGTAAGGTCTTTGTCTGCTCTCAAGTCAAAGTAAAGCTGACCTTATAGAATAAGTTGGAAATATTTATTCTTCTTTACTTAAGTGGTATATTTTCTTCCTTAATTATTTAGTAGAATTTACCAATGTAGCAACTTGAGTCCCTAGTTTTCATTATGGAAGTATTCTTTTTAATTATAATGAAATATTTTTTTCATACATATAAGTCTATTAAATAAATTACCTATGTTTTCTTGAGGGAGCTTTGGTAATTTCTGTTTTTTAAGAAATTTGCCTTTTTTCATCTAAGCTGTTGAAATTATTGGCATAAGTTGTTCATAATATTCTCTTATTATCCATTTACTACCTATAGAATGTATAGTAATGACATTTTGCCCATTCCTAACATTTGGAATTTGTATCTTCTTTTTGATCATTTTGGCTAGAGTTATATAAATTTTACTAATTTTTTGAAGCATCAGCTTTTTGTTTTATTGTTTTTATCCATTTTTCTATATTCTGTTTCATTGTTCTACTTTCATCTCTATTATTTCCTTTCTTATTTTGTGTTTAGTTTGGATTTATTTTGCATGTTTGAAAGGTGAAAGGTAAGGTCATTGGTTTTAGACCTTCCTTCCTTTAATGCTTAAGTTTTCCACTAAAATTAATGGTGTCCCATTCTGTTACACTTTTTAAAAATGTTTTTATTGTGTTAAACTGTTTCTACCTTGCTTCTTTGACTTATGGTTGATTTCAAGTGTGTTATTTAGTTTCCAAATATTAGAGAATTTTTCTAGAGTTTTTATTTCTGTTATTGATTTCAAATTTAATTCCACTGTGGTCAGAAAAGATACTTAATATTATTTGATTCCTTTAAAATCTATTTTTATGTTTTATGGTTTTTTTTTATAACTAGTATATGGTCTATCTTAGTAAACCTTCATATGTGAAGTGTCTATCTTACAGTTGAGAAGAATAGGTTTTTTGGTTTGATGTTCCTTAAGAATCATCTAGGTCAAGTTTTCAATTGTGTTATTCAAGTTTACTATATCTTTGCTGATTTCCCATCTACTTGATGTATCAATTATTGAGAGAGGTATGTTAAGATCCCTGACTGAAATTGTAGACATATTTCTTTCATCTTGCAGTTTTATCAGTTTTTGCTTAACATATTTTAAAGCTCTCCTATTAGGAACATAAATATTGGGCACCTGGCTGGCTCAGTCATTAAGTGTCTGCTTTGGCTCAGTTCATAATCCCAGAATCCTGGGATGCAGCACTGCATTGGGCCCACTGCTCAGTAGGAAGCATGCATCTCCCTATCCCACTCCCCCTGATTGTATCCCCTCTCTTGCTGTCTCTATCTTTGCCAAATAAATAAAATCTTAAAAAAAAAGGAACATAAACATTAAGTATTAATCTCTTGAGCTGATCTTTTTATATAATTTATTGGTATTAGTAATAATTCTCTGGTCACTTTAGTAGTTAATTCATGCTGTCCCTCTTTAACTTAGTGCAGGTGCATCTTGAGATTATATTATACCACTCCACATGTAGTATAAACACATAATAGTGAACTTCTTTCTCAGATTTATATTATTTATAATGCATTTTACTTTTACATATGTTATAAACCCCTAGTATATTGTTATGATTTCAGGTAGTCAATTATCTTTTAAAGAGTTTGAGATAATGTTTTTAAATTTATTTTTATTTATTAAATTTTTTATTTAAATTTAGTTAAAACACCCTCAGTTTCAGATGTAGTGTTCAACAATTCATCGGTTGTGCAAACACCCAGTACTCATCACATCACTTGACCTTCTTAATGCCCATCATCCAGTTGCCCCATCCCCCTCACCTCCCCTTCCTCAACCCTCAGCTTGTTTCCCAAAGTTAAAAGTCTCTCATGTTTTGTCTCCCTCTCTGATTTCTTTTCAGTTTTCCTTCCCTTCCCCTATGATCTTCTGTGCTATTCCTTATACTCGACATTTGAGTGAAGCCATATGATAATTATCTTTCTCTGACTGACTTCTTTCACATAGTCTAATACCCTCCAGTTCCATCCAATCATTGCCAGTGTAAATGGTAAGTATTCATCCTTTCTGATGGCTGAGTAATATTCCATTTTTGTATCAACCACATCTTCTTTATCCATTTATCTGTTGAAGGACATCTTGACTCCTTCCATAGTTTGGCTATTGTAGACATTCCTGCTATGAACATTGGGGTACATATGGTCCTTATTTTCACTACATCTGTATCTTTGGGTTAAATATCCAGCAGTGCAATTGCTGGGTCATACATAGTGTAGCTCTATTCTTAACATATTGAGGAACCTCCATACTGTTTTCCAGAGTGGCTATACCAGCTTGCATTCCCACCAACAGTGGAAGAGGATTCCTGTTTCTCCATCCACATCCTCACCAACATTTGTTGTTTTTGGTCTTGTTAATTTTAGCCATTCTAACTGGTGAAACATGATATCTGATTGTGGTTTTGATTTGTATTTCCCTGATGACAAGTGATGTTAAGCATTTTTTCATATGTCTGTTGGCTATTTGTATGTCTTCTTTGGAGAAATGACTGTTCATGTCTTCTGACCTTTCTTGACGGGAATAATAATTTTTAAAAATGTATGTATTGACTCTTGTAGTTTCCATTTCTGGTCCTCTTCATTCTGTTTGAGATTGAGATTACCAACTCCTACCTTTCACTTCTTCCTGAAAGACTTATTTTAACGTTTTTTTGTTTTTCCTTATAATGCTGGTGATGGAAATTTTTTTCCAGCCTCTGTATGTCTAAAAGCATATTTATTTTGATTTTGTTTTAGAAAGATCTTTTTGATGGATATAGATTTCTATGTTGACAATTTTGTTTTCCTTCTTGTACTTTACAAATGTCCCACTGCCATGCTGTATGAATTTTTTTTCTAAAAGCTTATGGTGTTTTTCTTATATTTTCTTCTCCGCATACATATCTTTGTACTCTGGTTGCTTTCATTTCTCTTACTGTAGTAAAAATTACATAACAAAATTCACCTCTGGCTGCTTTAGAATTTTCTTACTACCACTGACTTAAAGCAATTCAATTATAATAAGACTTTTATAATTTTTTAAAATTATTTTTTAATTTCAAGTTTTTATTTAAATTCCAGTTAACATACCATGTTATATTAGTTTCGGGAATAGAATTTAGTGATTCATCACTTACATACAACATCCAATATTCATCATAAGTGCCCTCCTTAATCTCTACCACCCATTTAGCCCATCTCCCTGCCTACCTCTCCTCTAGCAACCCTCAGTTTATTCTCTATTTAAGAGTCTGGCTTATAGTGTACCTCTTTCTTCCCTGACCCCATGCTCATCTATTTCATTTCTTAGATTTCACATATGAGTGAAATCATATGGTATTTGTCTTTCTCTGACTCACTTATTTACTTACACAAATCCATCCACGTCATTGCAAATGGCAAGATTTTGTTTTTTATCATTGTATATATACACTACATCTTCTTTATGTATTCATCAGTTGATGGACATTTGGGCTTTTTCCATAATTTGGCTATTATCGATAACACTGCTGTAAACATCAGGGTGCATGTGTCCCTTTAAATCATTACTTTTGTGTCTTTGGGTTAAATACCTGTTAGTACAATTGCTAGATTGAGGAACCTCCATAATGTTTTCAAGAGTTGCTACAACAGTTTTCATTCCCACCAACTAGGTAAAGGGGTTCTCCTTTCTCTTCATCTTCCCCAACAAACTGTTGTTTCCTATGTTGTTAATTTTAGCAATTCTGACAGGTGTGAAGTGTTATCTCATTTAATTTTGATTTGTATTTCCCTAATGATGAGTGATGTTGAGCATCTTTTCACCTGTCTGTTAGCCATCTGTATGTCTTCTTTGGAAAAATATCTGTTCAAGTCCTCTGCCCATTTCTTAACTGGATTGTTTTTTGGGTGTTGAGTTTCAGAAATTATTTATAGATTTTGGATAGTAACTCTTTATCAGATATGTCATTTGCAAATATCTTCTCCCATTCTGAAGGTTGACTTTCAATCTGCAGCTGTCTTTAGGTCTGAAATGAGTCTTTGGTAGACAGCATAGATGGATCTTCTTTTATCCATTCTGACACCCCTTATCTTTTGAATGGAGTATTTAGTCCATTTACATTCAGAGTCATTACTGTTAGATATGAATTTAGTGTCATTTTATTACTTCTTTTGTCATTGTTTCTAGAGATTTTTCTCTGCTACTTCTAGACTCTATCACCCTCCCCTCCCCCACAGACACACACATAGAGTCCCCTTTAATATTTCCTACAGGACTGGTTTAGTGATCATGAACTACTTTAGTTTTTTTGTTTATCTTGGAAATTACCGCTCCTTCTATTCTGAGTGATGGTATTGTTGGATGGAGTATTCTCGGCTGCATATTTTTCCCATTCAGCATGTTGAGTACATCATGCCACTTTCTTCTTGCCTGCCAAGTTTCTATGGAAAGACCTCTTGCTAACCTTATTTGTCTTCCCTTGTAAGTTAAGGACGCTCTGTTTTATTGCTGTTAGGATTTTTTCTTTATCTCTATATTTTAGAAATTTAACTATGATTTATCTTGGTGTTACCTGCTTTTTTTGACTTTGATGGCAGTTCTGTGTGCCTCAGGGATTTGGATGTCTATTTACTTCCCCAGATTAGGGAAGTTTTCAGCTATACTTTCTGCCCCTGTTTCCTTTTCTTCGTCTGGGACTCCTATGATACAAATGTTATTATATTTTATGGAGTTACTGCGTCCCCTAACTCTATATTCATGATCCAGTATTTTTTTCCTCTTCTTTTATGCTTCATTATTTTCCATAGTTTTATTTTCTATTCCACTTATTCGTTTCTCTGCTTCTTCCATCCTTATGGTCATTACCTTCAGTTGATTTTGCATCTGTTATAGCATTTTTTATTTCAGCCTACTAGGTTTTTGGTTTTTTATACCCGTGGGAAGGGACTCCCTGATGTCTTTTATGCTTTTCTCAAGCCCACCTACTGTCCTTATTATTGTTGCTTTAAATTCTGGATCAGCCATATTATTTAAATTTGTTTCACTTAGATCCCTGGCCATGACCTTTTCTTGTGTTTTCTTTTCCTTTGTGTGTGTGTGTTTTAAGATTATTTTTTTTTATTTATTTGAGAAAGAGAGAGACAGGGAGAGAGGGAACACAAGCAGTGAGAGTTGGAGAGAGAGAAGAAGGCTTCCTGCTGAGCAGGGAACTGGACTTGGGGCTCAATCCCAGGACCCTAGGATCATTACCTGAGCCAAAGGCAGATGCTTTATGACTGAGTCACCAAGGCACCCCTCTTGTTCTTTTTCTTTTGGAATGAATTCCTCCATCTTTGCATTTTGTCTAGGTCTTTGTCTTCTTTCCTGTGTTAGGAAAGCCTGTTATGTTTCCTGTTCCTAAAAATAATGGCTTTATAAAGAAGAGACTTTGGGGGTCTAGTGCTTCAAGAAATGTCTCTGGTATATGCTGTGTGCACTCTGCTTCTGTGTTTTGGCTGCTCCTGCCCAGTCAGTCTTCTGCAGAGTTTCTCTTTGCCTGCAATGGAGAGTGCTTGGATTTAGCCAGAGTATGGCAGTTTTAACTAAGTGTGCTCTAGGTTTCTTGTTAAAAGAGACCTGATACTATTTCTACTAGAGACAAAGCTTTGTGGAATTCTATAGCCAGTAAACATGGTATGTGTCTGTGTGTTTGTAGGATGGTGGTGGTGGTTGTTCTGATCTTCTGAGGGAGGGTCCTCCTGCCTGGTTCTCAGGCAGACTTTCCCTAGAAAAGCAGCATTTGCAGAGCACAGGGAGGCAGGGCTTGGTATAACTATTTAGGCCATCACTGTTGGTACTGTGCTGCTTACTAAAGTTAGTTTATGCTGAGTGGTGGAGAAAGAACTGTCCTAGAGAGGGAAGTTTGCACTGTCTGCTGTCTGAAAAGCCCTCCCAGAAGAGTGAGCAATCTCCCTCATATGCCCCAGGCTTTCCTCACATCGCTGCCTTCACACTGTCTGTGCCTGGCCATCTGTCCACCTGGTAGTGCAATGCACCTGTGTTCTACCCCAGACAGACTGGCTGAGTTTTAAAACCTGAAAATGTAGGGAGTTGGCATGAGGAGGCCCAAGCTGATCCTCTCAGGGAGGATATTGCCACACCTGACTGTTGAAAATTTGTCCCAGAAGGGTAGTGACATCAAAGCACAAGTGGAAGGATTTGGGGAAAAGCACAGCAAAGTGCAATTGTGCAGGTTAGCTGCCTTCTACAATTTTTTCTGCACTTTGCTGAAGTGCAGCTGCCAGCTCTTTTATCCCAGAGAAGTAATTCGACACCTCCCTGATGCCTTCTAAGAAGGGGAATCATCCCAAGGGCTCCTCAAATCCTGCTACCTGCTAAGAGTAGAGCTGCCCTCTTTCATGGGAGAATGAACAGCAGCATCTGCTGGGCTCCACACCAGGCCAGCCATGGACCTCTAAAACCCTAGTCTTTGAGCCCTGCTGGTGGTAAAAACTCACAAGAGTCAGCCCTTCTCCTTTTACCAGTCAAATGCTTTGGGGAAGTGTTTTTCTTGTGTGATTCCCTATGCACTGTTGTCTTTCTTGCTTCTTTCCATGACCAGGACTCCCTCCCTTTCCCGGCACTAGAAATCTACTTCTTCCCCAAATTACATCTCTGCACCTCCTATCTTCTACTATGTAGTTTCTTCTGTCCCTTTAGTTATGTATTTTGTTCTGTCAGTCCTCAGATTGAACCTAGGAATTTGCAGGATGAGAAATCTTTAAGTGTAGTTCTATTTCATATTTTGTATTTTCTATTTCTGTGGGATTTGTCTATAATATTATTGTGGGTAAGGCTAGGAGCTTGACATCAACATTTAATACTAGTCTAAAAATTTCTCACATTTACCTTAGCTCTTTTGTGTATCTTCTGAAAGTATAGAGAAGAAAGTATGCACATAAACTCCTCAGCTTTTACAGGTTGTAACTATGAAAGAACTTGTAAAGGAAATTGCAAAAAGCAGAGTTTCTCATTCCAATTCATAGTCTACTGTTAACTTATTCTACTGTTATACAAGGCAATCAAATCCTTTTTAGAAACTTATTTCAATCTTTGAAAACAATGTTTTTAATTATTTAAAACTTTCCGTATGATTCTTTACATTAGCTAATAGATCTGTCTATAGGAATTAGCGCAATAGTGTTGCATTTCTCAATCTTGTAACTGTTGGCATTTTGAGCCAGGTAATTCTTTGATTTAGGGATCCTGTGATCATTGAATGTTTAACAGCAGCATCAGTATGCTCTACCCTCTAGGTTCTAGTAGAATACCTTTCTCCCTCAGGTTGTGACAAGCAAAAATGTTTCTATATATTCCCAAATATCCTGAGGGAAGAGAGAGGAGACACACAATTGCCTCTGATGGAGAAGCATTGCTATAGTATAACACCTAATAGATTGCAAATGTCAGTAATCCCTAAAACTATTCCTGAAAAGGCAGCCACAAATACAAAAGGGTTATAGTTACAATGAGACCATTAAATATAAAAAGTTAGTTACTTTACTATCACAAAAAGGGCTAGAGAAAGTGGAAATGCAATATACTAAAACTTAGATGCAATAAAAGCAATTCTAAGAGGGAAATTCATAGTAATTCATGCTTACATTAAAAAATCTCAGACCACCTAACTTTACACTTAAAGGAACTAGAAAAGGAACAAAATAAACCTAAAGTTAATAGAAGATAGGAAATAACAAAGATCAGAGCAGACACAAATGAAATCCAGACCAAAAAGACAATAAAATAATCAATGACACTAAGAGCTATTTTCATTTTTATTTTTTTTAAGATAAACCATACAAACAAAACTTCAGCTAATGTTATGGGAGAGAGGAAAGGGGAGAAAGAGAGACAAAGGATGCAAATAAATAAAATTAAATATGAAAGAGGAGACATTGTAACGACTACCATAGAAATATAAAGGCTCAGAAGAGACTATTATGAACAATTATATGCCAAAAAATTGGAAAACATAGAAGAAATGGATATATTCTTAGAAACTTAAACCTATCAAGGACTGAATCATGAAGAAAAGAAAATCTGAACAGACCAATTAGGAGATTGAATCAGTATTTAAAAAAATTCCTCCCAAAAGAAATGTCTAGAATTAGATGGCTTCATTGGTAAATTCTATTACTTTCGAGGAAGAATTAACAACAATACTTCTTAAACTCTTCCACAAATTAGTAGAGGAGGGAACACGCACAGTCTTTTAATGAAGTCAGAATTATCCAGATGCCAAAACAGAAAAGGATACTACAAGAAAATAAAATTATAGGCCAGTATCTCTGATTAATATAAATTCAAACATTCTTAACAAAACATCAGCAAACCAAACTCAACAGTACATTAAAAACATCATACATCATGACCATGTAGGATTTATTCCAGGGATGTGAGAATGATTCAACATCTGCAAATCAATCAGCGTGATAATTAAATGAAGGATAAACAACTTATGATCATTTCAATAGATATAGAAAAAGCATTTGACAAAATTCAGTATCCATTCATGATTAAAAAAAAACAACAACAACACTGGATATAGAAGGAACATATCTCAACATAATAAAGACCATATATGGCAAACCCAGAGCTGATATCATACTCAATGATGAAAGCTGAAAGTCTTCCCTCTAAGAATAGGAAAAAACTAAGTTTGCCCACTTCTGCTGCTTTTATTAACATAGTAGTAGAATTCCTAACCAGAAGTATTAGGTAAGAAAAATAACTTTAAAAAGAATCCTAAACAGAAAGGAAGAAGTAAAACTATCTCTATTTACAGATGGTGTGATAATTATTTAAAAAACTCTAAAGAATCCATTTAAAAATGATAAAATTAATAAATTCAGGAAAGTTGAAAGATATAAAATAATATACAAAAATTAGTTGCGTTTCTATACATTAGTAGCAAACTATCAGAGATAGAAATTAAGAAAACAATCCCATTTATAAATGTGTCAGAAAGAATCAGATATATAGGAATAAATTTAACCAAGAAGGAGAAAGATCTGTACTCTGAGCACTACATCTAAACACCATAAGATATTGATGAAATAAATTTTTCAAAAAGACATAAATAAGTGGAAAGATATTTGAGGCTCATGGATTGGAATAATTAACTATATTAAAATGTCAATATAATTCAGGGCAATCTAAAGATTCAATACAATCCCTGTCAAATTTCCAATAGCATTTTTCATGGAAACAGAAAAAAAAAAAAATGTACTCCTGAAATTTGTATGGAACTACAAAAGATTCCAAATAGCCAAAGTAATTTTGAGATAAAATAGAACTAGAAGCATGATACTTCCTGATTTCAAACTATATTATAAAACTATAATAATCAAACCATATGATAATGGTTTAAATACAGATACATAGAACAATGGACATTATAGAGAGCACAGAAATATATATCCATGCATATATAATCAATTAAATTACAACAAAGGAGCCACAAACATATAATGAGAAAAGAAGTTTCTTCAATAAATAGTGTTGAGAAAACTGGACAGTCACATGCAAATGAATGAAACTATACCACTATCTTACACCATACAGAAAAACCAACTCAAAATGGATTAAAAACTTGAATGTAAGACCTGAAATCATAGAAATCCTGGAAGAAAACTCTTGAGGTAAACTCCTAGACATGAATCTTGGCAATGATTTTTTCTTCTTTTGGATTTGACACCAAAGCAAAGGCAAGAAAAGCAAAAATAAATGAGTGACATTACTATATCAAACTAAAGAAGTTTCTGCACAGCAAAGGACATCAGCAACAAAAGAAAAGGCAATCTATGGAATAGAAGAAAATATTTGCAAATCATGTATCTGATAAGAGGTTAATACTCATGCAACTCAATAACTAAAATTCAATCTAATTAAATAATGGGCAAGATTTGAATAGACATTTTTACAAAGAAGACACACAGATGATCAACAAGTATATGAGTAGGTGCCCAACATTATTAATCATCAGGGAAACACAAATCAAAACCACAAAGAGTTATAACCTCATACCTGTTAGAATGACTAATTGAAAAGATCATAGGGGCACTTGGATGGCTCAGTTGGTTAAACATCTGCCTTCTGCTTGGTTCATGATCTTGGAGCACTGGGATCAAGGCCCCATCAGGCTCCCTGCTCAGTGGAGAGCCTGCTTCTCCCTCTGCCCTTTACTCCACTTGTGCTCTCTCTTTCAAATAAATAAAATAAAATCTTAAAAAAAATGATTAGTGGGGGCACCTGGGTGCCTCAGTTGGTTAAGCAACTGCCTTCGGCTCAGGTCATGATCCCGGAGATCCGGGATCGAGCCCCACATCGGGCTCCCTGCTCGGCGGGAAGCCTGCTTCTCCCTCTCTCACTCCCCCTGCTTGTGTTCCCTCTCTGACTGTGTTTCTCTCTGTCAAATAAATAAAAAATCTTAAAAAAAAAAAATGATTAGTGATAACAAGTGTTGGCAATGATATGGAGAAAAGGGAATCCTTGTGCTCTGTACAGGAATATCAGCTGGTGTAGCCACTATTTAAAACAATTTTGAAGTTCCTCAAAAAAATTAAAAATAGAAATATTATATGATCTAGCAATTTCACTTCTGGGTCCATATCTGAAGGGAATGGCATTACTATCTCAAAGAAATATCTGTGAGGTGCCTGAGTGGCTCAGTCATTAAGCATCTGCTTTTGGCTCAGGTCGTGACCCGGGAGTTCCGGGATTGAGCCCCACACTGGGCTCCCTGCTCGACAGGAAGCCTGCTTCTCCCTCTCTCACTCCCTCTGCTTGTGTTCCCTCTCTACCTGTGTTTCTCTCTGTCAAATAAATAAATAAAATCTTTAAAAAAGAGAGAAATATCTGCACAGCCACATTCATTACAGTATTGTTTGCAATTGCCAAGACGTAGAAACAACCTAAGTGTTCATCAACAAATGAATGGGCAGAAAGTAAATATCATACACACACACACAGACAAATATTATTCATCCATAAAAAAGAAGGAAATCTTGCCATTTGAAACAACATAGGTAGATCTTGAAGGCATTATCCTAAATAAAATAAGTTTTACAGAGAAAGACAAATACTATATGATTTCATTTATATGCAGACTCTAAAAATCTGAGCTCATGGAAACAAAGAACAAATTAGTGATTACCAGAAACAGGGAATGTGGAGTAGAGGAGGTGTGTAAAGGTGGTCAAAAGGTACAAACTTCTAGTTGTAAGATGAATAAGTTTGGGGGATATGATACATAGCATGATGACCGTAGTTAGCAGTAGTGTATGCTTGAAAGTTGCTATGTGAGTAAAACTTGGAAGTTTTCATCACAAGAAAGAAAAATGATAACTATTTAATCTGATAGATGTTAACTGAAATTATTGGGGTTTTTATTTAGTTTTTTTTTTTTTAAGATTGTATTTATTTGAGAGAGAGAGACAATGACAGAGATAGTGAGAGAGGGTGCATAGATGGGGATGAGAGGTAGAAGCAGGCTGTCCGCTGAGCAAGCAGACTGATCTGGGGCTCCATCCCAGGACCCTAGGATCATGACCTGAGCTGAAGGCAGATACTTAACTGACTGAGCCACCGAGGTACCCCCTGAACTCATTGTTGTAAACATTTTGCAACATGTACATATATCAAATCATTATTCTATATACCTTATACTAATATATTGTCATATGTCAACTATATCTCCAGAAAACTGGAAAAAATAAAGTGGATTAGGGATTTTCTAACTTACAGACACAAAGAAAAACTAGTAGTCTCAGACAACTTACCCATAGATCAAAAGCAAAAAAACAAAACAAAACAAAACAAAACAAAAAAAACTCTGTAGGAAATACAAAGAAAAAAAAGAACTAAAAATATTTATTTGTCTTTAAACAAAGAATCAGTTGTTTAGAGTATGACTTCAGCCACTTTCTCAGACATGTGGTGGAGACTCCCCTACAGTATACTGTAGTCCTTGATCTCAAGCCTCAAGATGTAGATGGCTCGCTCACTGGTGATTTCCTGTAATTCTGAAGTCATACAATGCAGAATAAAGGTCAGCACACTAGTGAAAGAAATAAGATGGCCACTAAGACAGAAATAATCCAAAAGATTGTGAACCAGAAGTAATTACCAAACAGACTGGGAGAAAAAAGAGATCTACTACCAAACGTTGAGACTCACTCTGAGATCCCAGGGCTGTACACAAAGACTTTGTGAGGTGAACTTTTTGACAACAAAAGTCAGTTGATTAATACTTAAGGGTATCTAAACTTGACTTCCTTTAACTATTTTACATTTTTGATAAATGGGTAATGTAATAAAATCCAAAGAAAGAGAGTAATATCCTTTAAGATGGTAGATTTTGAAATGTAAGGTTTTTTTGGAAATAATATTTAAGAAGTAGGAAAAAGAGAAGGGGGATACTTAGGAGTTGATGCTATATGGAGAGATTCAAATGTACTTTGTGGGCTTAATTAAATTTATGTAGCCATCATATACAGAAAACACATTCCACAAACTTAAGAAATCCAGGAGAATGGATTTTATGGACAGAAATAGAAACCTGTTTTACACTAAACTAAGTTCTAATTTATACTATTACATCAGTAGCCTAGCTGTCAGTTGAAAAATAATATTCTATAGTATTTCATAATGCTTTCTGAAACACCTTGAATAAACTTTTCTATTTTTCTTTTTATTTTCCCCCGAAAACCCTGTAATATCATATAGTCAAGGATTGTAATTGTTTAGTCAAAACACGACACCTGAAAAGACTGGTACAACTTTCAATATAATTCAACCCTGTAAATGGACATATTTTTATTATCGAGATTAGCATAGAGTGGGTGAAATCTTCCAATCTCCATAGTTGTTAAGAAAACAGATACAAGAAACAATAGGTGCTGGTGAGGATGTGGAGAAAGGGGACCCTCTTGCACTGTTGGTGGGAATGCAAATTGGTGCAGCGATTGTGGAAAAATGGTTTGGAGGGTCTCAAAAAGTTAAAAATAGAACTATGCTAAGATCCAGCAATTACACTAGTAGGTATTTACCCAAAGAATACAAAAATACTATTCAAAGCATGTACCCCAAAGCCTATAGCAGCATTATCTACAATAGCCAAACTATGGAAATAGCTCAAGTGTCCTTTGACTGATGAATGGATAAATGGGTGGTTTACATACCTATATTCACACAAAGGAATATTAGCCATAAAAATAGAATGAAATTTTGCCACTTGCAACAATATGGATAGAGCTAAAGAGTATAATGCTAATCAAAATAAGTTGTCAGAGAAAGAGAAATATCATATGATCTCACTCATGTGAAATTTAAAAAACAAAAACAAAACTGATGCAAGAAAAGATAACCACATGTGTATTAAGATAAAGTGCACTGGCTATAATTACTGCAAGCATTCAAAGATACAAATATAAGGTCCCCAGATTTTTGTGGTGAAATTAAATTTCTTGAATTAACCTTTAATATTAACCAAGCAAAAGAATTATATTACTAGTTAACTCTAGTTGATAAATACAATAAAAGTTTGAAAAATCTATAGCCACTGGGGGAAAAAAAAAGGAATATATGTTTCTAACTAAAAACAAAAACACAAATTTTTATCATTTTCTATCTTTGAATACAACCTAGTATTTAAAAATTGAGTGAACTTTTAATGGCATTTATGAAATTTTACATGTGCTTTTCCACCGATCATTTCACGTAGACAAAATATATCTGTTTTGCTCTCTGAATGTCCACTGCCTTTTCTTCTGAAAATAACCACCAATTTTTTTTTAAAGATTTTATTTATTTAACAGAGAGATCACAAGTAGGCAGAGAGAGTAGAGGAAACAGGCTCCCTGCCAAGCAGAGAGCCCGACATGGGCCTCGATCCCAGGACCTGCCTCGATCCCAGGACCCTGAGATCATGACCTGAGCCGAAGGCAAAGGCTTAACCCACTGAGCCACCCAGGCATCCCAAATTTTCTTTTTGATGAAAACATACCTCCACACAGTATAGTATGATTCAGTTTAGATCAATGATTATAAAGGCTCATTTGGAAAAAAATATGATTAGCTAATGCTTTTATGTGCCAAGAATTCTTTCAAGAGCTTTAACTAGATTAACTAATGATTCAAAAATCCTGGGTGGTAGAAACTGGTCTTCTTATAGATGAAGAAGTTGAGGGCACTTTGTGGGGGCACTGGCTGGTTCACCTGGAAGAGCAAGCAACTGTTGGTTTCTGGGTTGTGAGTTTGAGTCCTACACTGGGTGTAGAGATTACTGAAGTAAATCAAGAAAGAAACTTAAAAAAAGAAGTTAAGGCACCTTAGATATTTATGAAGTTAAACTCATAATAGTTCAGACTGATGTCTGAATATAGAAAAATCAGACTCACGACTGTGATAATACCTTACAAACTATATAACAATTGGGAGAAGATCACTCTCTTTTCTTTGGATGTGGAAATTAGGGGGAAAGCCTGGAACTGCCAGGAGCCAAGATGTAGAATCTGAGAATAAAGTCAGTACAGAGGAAAACAGAAAAGAATAAAGTAGATAAAAGGAGAGTGGACCCCAGGTTCTTCCCAATGGGATAATGGCAGCTTCTGTATTTACTTGTACAAGAACCCAGATTTAACTCTGAAATTTCAGTGAGTGAGCCAATACATTTTCCATCATTTTATTTCACATCATCCCATTTCACCAGTTTAAATTGGGATTCAGCACTTGAAACCAGAGGTTTTGTAGTTTTGTTTTGGTTTGTTTTTTTTCAAATAATTAATTTATTTGACAGAGAGAGACAGCGAGAGAAGGAACATAAGCAGAGGGAATAGGAGAGAGAGAAGCAGGCTTCCTGCTGAACAGGGAACCTGATGTGATGCTCCATCCCAGGATCCTGAGATCATGACCTGGGTGGAAGATAGATGCTTAATTACTGAGCCACCCAGGCACCCCAAAACCGGAAATTTGCTGAATACATAAAAAGAAAAAAATTTCCTAAATTCTAGAAAGCCCTTGATTGAGTATTGGATTATTTTTGGAGAGCCACTCCTTTGTGCAATAGTTAAATATAAATTCAATTTGTTTCCTTTTGCATTTATTCTGTTTCTTATACCACCAACAAATATTCCTCTGTGAATATCAAAGCAACTGTGTGGACTCAACTGACCTCAGTTTTTTTGTTTTGTTTGTTTGTTTGTTTGTTTGTTTAATATCTGGAAGCTAGGTGTTCTGCTTAATTTTATTAATAGTGGACTTTTCATCTGACATCCCCCCCACAGACCATCTGTAAGCCTAAACAATTGAACACCATTAAAATCACCTATCCCAAAAGAAGGATTAGTTTCAATGACCTGAGCATTTGTTATCCGTTATCAGATCCAAAGTGATGTTTGAAAATTTTACTGGTATCTAGATTGAGGCATAATTTGTCAGGACTTATTGGTAGCACCCATTAGGGTGCTCCATTATTTGTTTGTATGGGTTAATATACAAATAGTATTTGTATATATGCATGCATCTGTGTGTGTGTATGTGTCTGTGTATATATGTGTGTGTACATGCTGATGGTTTTTTGAGAATTATTTCTAGGTACTACATCTTACAAATTTGTAAGAATCCATTTAATGCCAGGTAACTATTATAGCAATATTTATCTAGTAACATATCCCTTTGGATATCCTCCAGGTACAGTAGTTAAAAGCTTAGGTTCGGGACTTGAAACTTGGGTTCAAATCCCCACATTGGTCCTTATTAGTTGTTGCTGCATAAAATATTTTTATGTGTGCCACATATTTTTAAAAGTTGAAGGACCAAGACACTTAGCTTTCCCTTTTTCTTTTTTTCTACTTCAATAAATCTTTCAATATTAAGGCAGGCAGTTCCTGGAAGTGATTATATCTTGCCTGCAAGAAGCACAACTTCGAATCTTATCAAGGGATCAGAAATTCTGGTAAGCTGGTTGGCTCTTCTAAGTCCAGGAAGTGCCATGTTCTCCGGCCAGTGTTCCAGGAATGATGACACATATGCAGCAGTTCTGAGAATCTCCAGAGATGTGGGCACTTTTCTCCCCTCTATAACTAACATATAACCTAATTTCCTAATGCTAAGTCTAATCAGGCTGATGTGCCTTAGACCTTTCATTTGAGTCTTTAAAACTGAATTTGACAAAGTATTTGAAATTTTAAGAGGGGAAGGATATTCTATGACAGAGAAATTGACAGGATTATCCAATAAGTCTCTTTTCATGTGGTTTTAAAGCTGGCCTAATTTAATATTTGTAATAGATTATTTTTTAAAAACAATGAAAAAGTGCTAATTTTGTTAGCATCATTATTTAGACTTTTGTAGTGTCTCATAATTCAGTGTTCTGTGCTTTCAGCTGGAAGGAAAAAAAGTATCCATAGAATTGAATAGCAGGTATCAATGCAGTTCACATTTTAATTCATAGATTTATATGAAATTTTCCACAGTTGTGCCATGCACATCTTCTTTAATTTGTCTTTGATAGAAGTTCTGCTACTCTAAAATACCAAATCAAATTTATGGTTTAACCTATCTTCCTTTTACCTAGTTGGCAGCTTTAGGGCATTAAGAAATTACATAGATGATTCTTTGATGGATATCTGCAAACAAGTACATTTTTCTTAACTAATTTACTATTAGATCACATATGTTTTTGCTCATCATTTTATGTCCTGTATCCCACCATGTGTATTGTGTGATACATTGTAAAACCTTATTAAATTCCTTTGAATAAATGAATGATAGTAAGTAGATGTTAAAATGGAAAGGGAAATAAAATCGAAGGCCCTTGCTTTTAAATAAATGAAGCTCTATTTTAAAACTCTTTTAAAAAGATTTTATTTATTTATTGGAGAGAGAAAGAGAGAACACACAAGGGGGCTGGAGGGTCAAAGGGAGAAGGAGAAGCAGACTCCCCATTGAATAGGGAGCCTGACTCAGGGCTCAATCCCAGGACCTTTGGATTATAACCAGAGCTAAAGTCAGATGCTTAACTAACTGAGTCACCCAGTTGGCTCTGATGTTCTCTTTTAAAGATGAGGGAATTGATCAGGTGCCTGGGTAGCTCAGTTGTTAAGCATCTGCCTTCGGCTCAGGTTATGATCCCAGAGTCCTGGGACCGAGCCCGGGATGAGGGCCCACATTGGGCTCCCCGCCTAGCAGGAATCCTCCTTTTCCCTCTCTACTCCCTCTGCTTGTGTTCCCTTTCTTGCTGTGTTTCTGTCTGTCAAATAAATAAATAAAATCTTTAAAGATGAGGGAATTAAGGATAGGAAAGGCTTCCTTTTGTATAGATTAATTTCTGCTTTGTTAAAATTCATTAATACTATGCAATTTAAAAATCTGAGATATTTATATGCAAAATGAAAGGAACAGTGAAGATTCAAAATCAGTACAATCAAGATTTGTCAAGTTCCTTAAGACCATAAACTTTTATCTATAACCTATTGTATTCTACTTTTTAGTTAAACTTCTTTTAAACTCTCAGCAACGCCCCCTGCACACAGATACACCATAAATTTGCCAAGAATCTAACCATACGCATGGAGCTTTATAGATACTTAAATACTTAGTGTATGTATTTTACATTTTAAAACAGTACCTAAGTGAATTTTTTGTGAGGCTTTATAGTTCCATTTGATCTTAAATCTATTAGTCATAATTAATACAACCCACTCTCCATTATCTGTGCAAGCTGTACACAGTGGTAATGAATCATGCAAAACCTAGTTCCAAAATCACTTTTATTTGTATGTGGGAAGTATATGTGATGTTTTTGGAGTAAATTTCCCTCCTTAATTATGTTTTGCTTAGGGTAATTAGTTTGCATTCCCTGAGCACACATCAACTGACAGTGGGGGAAATATAGCCCTTGAAGTATTCTGGGAAAATGTTTTAAAATATTGCCGCTGAACAACATGTAGACACTCAATAGTTTTATATGACCTGGGAAAATTCCCAGGATTCTAGTACTGTCTAGAGTATGATTCAATCTTGGTGATCAAATATTGTTCCTCAAAAATAACTCCATATATTTATAATTTGGCTAAGTTAATCTGCTCTCATAATACCAGTTTT